>LIEC01004383.1:0-27101 GCA_001925005.1 Drosera capensis | reverse complement strand
CCTCTCCAACGACGTCGTAGACACTACCCGTAACCGCAACGGGTCGCTCTCAAACCTCCACCTTTACCCTCCGCCGCCGGAGTCACCACTCGCCGCGGCGCGGCACCGCCTCCTCTCTTTCTCTCTCCACCCTCCTCAACTGTCTGAAACCATCGCGAACCGTCCGGTTCGGAGGCAGACCGGGATCTGACGACATGAGCGCCGGTCCAGCCGCGGCGACGGCTACGACGAGTGCTCGTTTCATACTGGACAAGCCTCTGCACGAGCTGACGGAAGATGACGTTTCTCAGCTTACTCGCGAGGATTGCCGCCGATACCTTCACGACAAAGGTCTTCCTCTTTTCGTCTTCTTCGTGTTTTGTTTTTCATCGATATTATTGTTGGATCGAGGTGAAAAATGGCGAGAACGGAGTTTTCTGTTTTTGTGAATTGACAGTTGAGAGTTGAATTGGTGTTGACCGTACAGGTATGAGAAGACCGTCGTGGAACAAGTCTCAGGCGATCCAACAGGTCATCTCTCTCAAATCGCTGCTCGAACCTCCTCCGCCCAGGCCCCCTCCTCCTGTGCCGGAAGCACTGCCTCGCCTCACTGCTACTAACACTGGAAATGTATGTGCTATGCACAACTTTTTTTTTTTTTGGAGCTTGTTTGAAATTTCGGTATGCTTGTGATTCATAGATCGAGGGAGTTTTGGCATGAGTATTGACATTGCAAAGATTGTTTTGTGATAGGGGACGCCGAGTTTGTCTAGTTCGTTGAAGGAGTTGAGCCCGGTCGATGGAGAGGCTTTGGCTTCTGCTTCAGAGCGTTCCAAAGAGCAACATGATGCTCGGGATGAAGGTGTAGATGCCAAGGGAGTGTCTCCGAGGTAATTGAACTTGAGATGAATGCTTTTGATCAGAGGAAGTAAGTTATTGAACAGTATAGTCGATCTTGTCTCGTGCCAGATCTACGTAGGAAATAGTTCCTCTCTTTCATGGCAATATGTTTCTGGTTTTCTCTTGAGTTGCGTCATACCTCTGATGCTTCAATTTCTCGAGGACGTTTGATTTCTACTTGGTCTAACATTGAGTTATCGTGTATTGCCTTTTGTTCTCGGCGGAGTTTCTCCTTACTCTAGCTTTGGTTGTGATCGTCATGTATACATGGTTATGGTTGAGGCTGGTTTATCATACATTGTGGATTATGCAGCATTGGTGATGATACTCCACAATAGCGAAACTAAGTGTCTTTGGGCTATTGGACCTCAAGTAATCTAGTTTCTTCAGGAAGTCTGGAGCTTGATTCACAAATGCAAAGTCCATGGCCAGGATTCTGGTATTAACTCTGTAGACGATTCTGATCGTGTTAAACATATGTTATCGCCCGGATACTGTCATCACAAAGAGCTACTAACAAGGTGTCTATTTTGGGCTTTGTAATGAAGTATAGTAGGCATACTTGGCGTACTCGACTCTTTGGTAGTTTTAACAGCCTTAATATGAGCGAAGGTTTCTTTCTCCGAAAGTACTGTTTGTCAACAAGCTTGAGATCTAATTTTAGGAAATAGTAAATATACAATTTTCACTTCCCTCAATCTTCCCTAGTCACGACTAGCTTGAATGAGGCTGCTGCCTGTCACGGGGTTAGATTCTAACAACCCGTATGGCACTCAAGCTACTCACACCTTCGTTCGAGTTCAGTCTAATTCGGACGCCAAAATGACTAAGTAAGAACTTGTAAAGAGAAATGGGAACTCGGAACAAGCTTTGAGAGGAAAACATTCTTTGTATTATTCTCGGGGTTTTGTGAGATTACAACTTGTGGAGGATTGAATGGTTTGGCAAATGAGTCAAACATCCCCTTATATACACTTCAAGGGAATAATCTAGAACTCTACCTTGCCTAGAGCTTTCTAAAATACTCTACCAACATCCCTACCTATTTACAAAGTCCTAGAGTTCTCCGTAATTCTCCAGAGTTTTCCGCAACTTTGGAGAAATCTCTAGAACTTGGGTCTTTAATGATGGGCTTTTCTCATGGGCCTCATCATCTTGTCACGGACTTTTACTTTGGACCTTGTTCCAAATTTTGGCCCGTGACATGCCGCTACCCTTTTTCCCTGCTAAGTAGCTAGGTCATGTAATTTGCTTATTTTCTTCTGTCTCCTTTTTCGTGATTGATTCTGTTTTACCCTGCTCATGCCTTTTGTATCTAACAATCTTTGTGATACTACTTTTCTATCTCGAGGAAAAAGTAGCATCCTTATAGATATAGAATTGATCACTGTGGTTTTCTGAGTTTTGAATGGGAAGTTGGCGACACACGCTACACCGTATGTATAATTTGTCTAAAACAATATGCTCTGTTTGGTGCCCTGTTCTTGCACCCGAGGGTTAGTTTGTTAGACTGTGCCTTTGTTGGTCTAATTGATAAGCAGTTTCTTAGGCACCTGTTTTACAAGTTTTATGTGATTTATTTTCTCGAGATTATCTTCTTGGCTTTCTTGCTACATTAATTTATTGCTTGGGACGTATCTTTTATAATGTGGTTGTAGAAGTTTGGACACAACGGATCTGTCTCAACGGGAAATGACAATCTTATATAGTGGCAAAGTTAATGTCTATGAACGAGTGCCAGAGGACCAGGTAATTGATTGAATGAGGGGAATGGGTATTGAAATTGGTATTTGATTTTTATTAAGGAGAAACTCTTTGCAGGCACAGACCATTCTGCATCTTGTCTCTACCCCTATGCAATTTCATCGTGATGAGCAAACTAGTAGACATTCAGCGCACTGGGCTGCTCCTATTCAGTTGCATCCATCAAACTCTAAATTTAGGGTCTGTCACTCTCGTTCGACGGTCCGACAACCCTTTCTAACAGGTAAAACACATTACAATGAAATCAAGGTAGTAGTCCTTGTTCGGAAGAAGAAATTGTTTGAAATGCTATGACGTACGACACAATTTACACACAAAAGTACAGATATTTTAATTTTATTTTTCCTGCTTGTGGAGTTGTTTATGTCAATAAAACTTTTCGACGAACTTCTAACCTAAAAGTTAAGACTATAGAAGTGGTCATGGTGTTTCTTCTCTATCTGATTCATGTTTTAAGCATGAACTGAAACTATTTGAGGAAAATGTAGCAACGATTCCAAGACTTTCAGGATGATGTGCCTTTTATTATTGGAACTGCATATTTATTCTAAATGATCGATTGTACACATAGATGTTGGCTTTGACAATGAGGGCACTGATGCTCTTTTGAATGAGTCAGGCTGTATGCCAGGTATTGATGGGCACTTGAACAGGCAGGTTTGCTTGCAGAAATACCGCGAAAAGAAAAATGATAGGTTTGTTACTTTGTTGTATTTGAACCATCATTAATCATTTAGATTCCTTTACTTTTTTATTGTACATGCTTCTTCGACAAAGACCGAACGGCTTATTTTCTGTTGATCACCATCAGGGAAAGGTTCAAGATCAGGGAGAGGATCGGACCTCCGGGCCTGGACCTGTATTTGAACCATCATTTTAGAGGTCAGAGTATTGGCCAATCAAGCGGGAGCACTAGTAACTTTCTGAACCGACCTGGACAAGTTCACGGGCTTCCGAACTTTTTGGACAATCTGCGGAAGAATCCTAATCTTTCTGTTGTTATCAAAGATAGAGGTATGGTTCTACAATAATCACCTTGTTCGTTTGATTCCTCAGTTGGAAACTTGGAGTAGTATCAACAGATAGGAAATAAGAGCTTCTCACTTCTTTGTTTGAGCTCTCAAATCTCTGTCATATCTTGTACTTCTGGAAATGGTCTCAACTTTCTCGCTTTTGCTAGGTTTGGTTCAATGATAATTTGCTCAGGAATGAAAACACACTCATGACTTAACCAATTTGCAGGGCATAGAAGCTTTCTTACGTATGCACGTAGCTTGCTTCTCTTGTATCAACTTGTAGTGTTTCCTTGGAGTAGTGAAATGTGATATTCATTGCAATTTTTATACTGTGATTATGCACTGGTTTACTTGCCTTATTGTTTCTGCTCTGATCTAATAAATCAATTATTCTACTGGGTGCAGTGTAAATGGCTAGGCACATCCGACGTGGCACTTTAATTCATGATGTGGGCGGCGAATTCCGTAGATGTCACTTCCCAATTGGTTAACATTATGCAGAAAATCTAGGGCTCTCCATCAGTCGCTTCGATATTTTTGCCCTATTTGGCATCATGCATCATGCAAGGAGATGCGAGTGAAAGAGTTCTTACCGTTGGCCTAATATTCATGTTGCTTGGAGATTTTGTAAAGAATGACTGGAAGTCTCATGTAAATTAAGGAATTATGGTACTTTAACCCCTTTTGTAGTCAGTATCTGTTGTACCGCCATTTGTCCTTATTATCATATAGATCCTGTAACTATGATGGTAAGTGTTATTGTCATGTTTCATGGACAAGTGTTGAAGGAGCAACAGCCTTTTTTTTTATTTTGTCTGGTGTGAAGAGATTTTTTTTTATATAAGGATGTGAAGAGAGTATTGGTTATACTCGACTGAGTAACTCGAGCACGCACAAATTGATAACAAGATCAGAAGGCCATGGTTATTGTAAAACGATTTTGTTTATTTTCAATACAATCCTTTATGAGCCGAACAAGAATAACATTATGTTCTGCCAAAAAAAAGAAAAAGAAAAATGTTATCGTTACGGTATTAGAGCAACTTTATCTCATAGTATTGAAGCAACTAACTCTTTCAAATGGGAGAAACAAAAACATTAAAGAAAGTTTTGACCCAAAAAAAAAAAATCAACATTTTTTATCATATTAATCCTTCAAATCTAATTTAATTTCAAAACCGTTCCTAAAAAAATTTATACTGCTACTTAAAGTTCTCTAAATCTTGATTTCTGGATAAGTTAATCCATCACTGGAAAAAACTACGTCCTTCGTGACAATTTAAGTACAAGCGTTTAACATGTCATATGTCTTGATACAAAGTTTGATATGCGTACAACGTCGATCAAAATGTAATTTTTTTTTGTAAATTTATCGTGAAACATCAATGGTTTTGTGGTTTTGTAAATTATGTACTTGAACCTAATACATATTGCGGAACGTGATTTGATATATAAATGAGATTTGTATTCATGCGTTATAATAATATAAAATAGGTATATGTTGTAATTAAATTGGGATAGAGAGAGTATTAATTCTAATGGAATTAGAGTTGATATTCTCATAAAAAAAAACCTAATAAAATAGGATTTGGGGAGTGTGTATCATAATATAAATATGTCAAGTAATAAATAAACGATTGATTAAAAGCACACAAATCAAGGGTTGATATTAAAATATTATCTTTTAATATTAATCATTCATTTTTTATCATTTAATATGAATCATTTATTTTTTATTTTCAAGACAAGAAGATCGAAACACTCTATAGTTTATTCTTTTAATGATCTATATCTTTTTTTTTTGAAAAAAATAAAATAGATGAATCTTGATACAACATTGAGCACCGTGTTTTTTTGTTTGCTTTATAAAATAAATTGACAAATGAAAATCTATAGTTATAAATTCAAATTTGATTTAAATTAACAATGATTTTGATGAATAGATTGACTTGTTCACAAAATGATGATTCAAAGGATTCATTTGATATTATAAAGCATTGATAAATTTTATTGAAATAAAGAATAAGATTTAAAACACTCAATTGAAATTATAAAGATTTGAGATTTTTTTAAAAAATTTGAGTAGATTTAAGGAAGTAATATATCAAAACCTCGAAAATCAATGAAGTGGAAAATTACGGTACACAACTTGGGGAAAAATCTGGCCAATGGAACAATGGCTACCACTCGTCCCAACAGCCGCTAGAAGTTTCGAATTTGGATTCATCTTAGGTGATTCTCATCGCATCTCCACACACAAGTGACTGATGATCGATCAGTCTACAACAAAAAAAATCGATATATACAAGTTCAACTCGAAATTGGTTACCACTCTGATCATACATTCTCTCGAGAACTTCAGCGCTGACGGAAATGGCGATCGAGGTACGCGACGATACTATTCCTCCAAATCGATGATCAATTTGTTCAATTTTTTTGCGATGTGATTGCGAATTCCGATGTTTAATTATTTTTTCGGAACAAACAGGCATGGTACATGGAGGAGGGGAAAGAGGATCACAGGCTTCCGTGTCATCGAAACCCTAAAGAGTATGTTTCCATCGACAAGCTTGCAGGTGGTTAGCCCAAAGTTTTCGATTTGTTTAGTGAAGATTGTCGTTCCTTTTTCTGTGTGGGTTGTTTGTGTTAGTGTTATTCGGTTAAGTTGATTTCTGTCGTAAAAAATAGAGTGATATGAAGGGGCAATCGGCCACTGTTCTTACCAAGGAAAGGAAACCTTCAAAACGTTTGGCACCGGGAAGATGAGTAAGCCTTGAGATCATTTACTACGGTTTCATCAGAAAGAATTGTGACATTTTATAGATCCAACGAATATAGTTTTGATAACTGTTATACAAACTTTGAGGCCCTAGATGAAAAGATGGTGAAGGAGTTCGTTGAGAATTGCTTCGAGAGTCTCTTGAGGAATGAATCTGTGTTTGATGCAAGTCACTGAAGGATATACTCAATTAGAAACAAGAGTCACATAAGAATCCCTTAAAATGGATCGTGCTTATTCAGATCGTCGAATTAGTGCTTCGCTGATTCCCTGCTTATGAACACACCAGCAACCATTGTTGACTGGTCTTGTCGGGGAAAAACATGAGTTGGTGACGGTTTGTTGAAGAGTTTAGTGAAATAATTTATTGGAAGTCTTGCAGAGATTGGGGTGCTGTATTGGCATATGGATGCGAAGAACTACGAGAATGATGAGGAGCTGAAGCGGCTTAGAGAAACTCGGGGCTATACCTACCATGTGAGTTTTCTGTTCCATTCTCCTTGTTCGCCTTCGCTATAACTACCATTAGAATCTGAAGCTATTTGTGGTCGGTTCACCTTGCGTAATATACTTGCTGGTCGTTTCCAGCATGTTCAAAAGGAAATCCTCATTGAACTGTAACTCTGCTATAGATTTCCAGCATATTGGTAGTAGCTAGACACACTTCATGCTTTATATCTGTGATGTAGTAACTGTATCGGTGACTGTCAATATAAATAAGAATAATGAATCTCCTTTTTATGATCTAAACAAGATAGGCAAAAACTTCGGCCGTGATAGTTGCAGGTAAGCTTTGTGCACTCTGCAAGATCCGCAATTGACGACAGCATGGCTGGATTCGCTGATGTGTTGTTTGTAGGATATGCTTGATTTGTGCCCTGAGAAAGTGGAAAACTATGAAGAGAAGCTGAAGAACTTCTACACAGAGCACATCCATGCTAATGAAGAAATTCGTTATTGTTTAGAAGGCAGTGGTTACTTCGATGTGCGAGGCAAGGATGATCGCTGGATTCGCATTTGGATCAAGGAAGGCGATCTGATAATTCTGCCTGCCGGAATTTACCACCGGTTTACTCTCGACACCAGTAACTATGTCAAGGTAACTGCTGTATCAATTTTTAGTTGGTTGCTGGCATGATTACTTTCTTCTATCGGTGTTTGTATATAATATACTGCCCAACTAAAACAATAACAAACCATGCTCCTTACATATGCCACCACTGCCATGACGATGTCATTTTAAATCTTGTTTCATGTCCATTGTTGAATTGTGTTACGTGATGCCATCCTTCTCTTTTTGTGACTCGTCATCGTTACAGAAATATTTTCCACTGCTAATTTGTTCCGGTGGGATGCAGCTGATGAGGTTGTTCATGGGAGAGCCAGTTTGGACATCGTACAATCGGCCACAGGAAGATCACCCTGCCAGGAAGGAGTACATAAAGACTTTTGCTAATGAAGCAGGGATGGCTATCGCAGCCCGCTAAAGTGAAATGTAATATGTCACACCAGCAACTCCCTATGTCACATCATGAAGACGACTATCTCCTACATATACTTCTATGTGTTGCTACATCATACATGTAACGCGTTGGAGCTGGTGTTGCACAAGGTGTGAATACCTGTGGCTTATATTAAGAACTATGGTTCGTATATTTATCTAAACTGCTACGAGTTGAATTATAATGTGGATCTACGCCAAGATTAAAGGGAATTGTGCCATTTAATATCTGCATATCCTAGTTGTGTTTTTCTTCCCCCTTCTAATGATACCATCTCCCTTATTTGTTTCTTTCTTTTTTCATATTTAATAGAAGTGAAATCACTTCGGATATGGCTCAAGATCACAGTGAACTTTCTTTTAATCGTGAGAATTGATATGGTAAACTTCACATAATTCGTGACAGAACTTACTTGAATACAAGAGTGCTGTAACTGAAACCATGGCCTTTTAAACCCCAAAACGCCTAAATTAATTCACTTCTCCTCAAAGAAACGTCAAAGTTCAAAATCTCACTACGTCTCTGCGTTTTCTCGGCCGAAGAGGGAGAAACAACAGCGATTCAAAGGCATTGGCATTTGCATTGCTGTCTTTGCTGATTCTTAGCAGCTATGTTAACACCGCGGCCGCACTCTCCGTCACCGTCGCCGACGTCGAGTGCGTCTTCTTTGAGGGGGATTTAGTGTCGGGGAACTTCGTTGCCGTCGATCGCGAGGTGTTTTGGAGCTCTGATCACCCAGGCATTGATTTCACCGTAAAACTCTTTTTTTCTCTCTTCTATTTTTTTAAAAAGGAAATCCCGAATGGATTCATTTTGTCCACCGAATAACCCGCAGATCCGGATGATCATTTTTTATTCTCTCTTTTCTATTTTTAAAGAAGTTGTTAACGGCTTACCATGTTGGGTGGGGATGATCCCCTTAAGATTATCTAGTTTAAACTTGATGAAATTTACATTGTTATGTTGTTATTATCTGATTTTGGATTATGTGCACTGCTATTACTAAATTCACATAAGAGTGTGGGAAACCGTGGAATGAATTATAAGCATCTATCAGACAAGTTTTTTTTTGAGATTTGAGTATTTCTCTTGTACTAGCCCCTTAATTTGTATTTTATAAAAAAAAAACCCCTTAAATTGTAAGTATATACTTGAAAGATGTGGATGCTGTCCAGCCAATTGAAACCACGGTGTGATGAATAAAAGAGAGGATTAGGCATATAAGCAATTATGCAAGTAAACATATCGTCCCTGAAATTGATGTTCGGGAAGTGATCAATATGTGGCATCATGTTTTGATTGCAGGTGACCTCCCCCCCTGGTGGTACTGTGGTGCATCGTATCAAAGGTAGCTCAGGTGACAAGTTCCAGTTCAAGGCGCCCCAAAGTGGAATGTACAAGTTCTGCTTCCACAATCAGCATTCTACGCCTGAGACCGTCTCCTTCCACATTCATATTGGCCACATCCCAAAAGAGCAGGACCTTGCCAAGGGCGGTAAGTCTAACATTCTATTGGGTTGTCTCACTATTGCATTTTTTTGTGTGTGTGTATGTGTGTGTGTGAGAAATTTTCTTCGTTTACTTAGAATGCTGAACATCTGAACCCCACAGATGTTAAAATTGCGGAGCTGAGGGAACTTTTGGAATCTGTGAAAAATGAACAGGCTTACTTGAAATATCGTGATGCTTGGCATTGTCATAGTAAGTTCATTCCCCCGAAAACTTCAGAACCATGTTCTTTCAGTAGTTTTGCTTAGCATCCTACATTTAGCAAAGAGTTCTGTTTGTTCAAGGATCCAATATGTGATAATCAGTCTCAACATATTGTTTCGCATCTCATTGAAGATTTAAGTACTTGGTTCCATGCCCTAGTTCGCTTCCTGGCCTCAAGGCTTCTTAGTTTGATTGTGTCCATCTATGTTGTCATCCATAGAGCTTAATCGCTTTGATTTTCTTGATGCAGCAAACGAAAACACCAGTAAGCGTGTCATATACTTCACGGTGGCGGAGTACCTATTATTGTTGGTAGCGAGCGCGTTACAAGTGGGATATATTCGCCGGCTTTTCAGCAAAGCAATTGGTTACAATCGGATATGAGGTTTTTCTAAGGCCATGTGGTCTGTATTAAACAATGTGATTGTTATATTGTGAACTGCACCTGCATCATTCGACAATCTCAGCACCATTAGGAGCTCTCAAATATGAATGAAGACTCTTGATAGATGGTAGCACTCTTTGTTATATGGCGGCACCTCACCCAAACAATCTTCCTTGTTCTCTATCAAGTGCTATTAACAAAATATGAACCTGCTGTTATCTTTTTCAGCAGAATTTTGTCAAGGATTGCTCTTATTCCCTAGTAAAAGGAGACAAAGCAACTTTGTTTGGTAATTGTGTTCGAAGTGGTGGTTTCCCTTGTTTCATTATTTGTCATTTTGATTTGGTAGAGTCCCGAAACTTCGTTTTCCTGTAGAAGATCTGAGCGTAATTGTCATCTGAAAAGAAAATCTATTTGGAAATAACCGGTGATGCTGGGAAATGCCCTTTGCAAAGGATAGGGTGAGGTTTCATGTTGAAGTAAGCTCATCAAAGGACTAAGCTTTGGCGTTTGTTCCGTGGCATATCATCGCGCATCCATTGGCTGACGAACAACATGGATACACAACTGCATCTCACCAAAGAAATTTTGGATTTTATTTTTCTTGAAAAAGATTTTAAAATAAAAAAAAACATTTCAAATTTCAAATTTCAAATTTCAAATTTTGAGATTATATAATATTACAACTATGCAATTATCTAAAAAAAACCTACTACTGCTACTTTGGTCCGATTCTTCCGAACCCGGAGGCCATTCATTTCGGCTCTCTCAAACCTCGCCGGCGTTTTTGTCCCGTCTCCGTTCGCCGTGCTGTCTTCATCCCTCAAAATTCTTCTCCGTCGATCTTGGTGGTCAACGAATTCGAACCACTAGTCTCAGCAGGTATTTCGAATTGGCGGCTAGGGTTTCTAGTTTGAACTCTTTCTCTCGTTGGATTCTGGGTTTATACTTTATTTATCACATGGTAAATAAGATATGATTAGTGAAAAATCGCAAGCTACGAGGGAGAGTTTTCAAATGAACGTCAAAAAGGAGTGGCTGGTTTGACATGGATTATCTGTTTGGTATTGGTTTTAAGGTATGAATTTGACAGAAGTTTGTATTTTGTATCGAGTTTGGTGATTTCATGATATTGGTTTCAAGTCTGGGGGCGAAAATTATTGTGTTTGTGCCCTGATGAGGGAAATGAGGCTAAGGTGAGCTTCTGCGGCTTGATGATGAATTACGCATATGTTCACGACTGCGATTGATTATATATAAGGAGATTCACAATACTGATGAGATGCCGAAGCCCAATCTTCGATCACCCGATCATCGGGATCATTCGAGGGTGTAAGAGGCTTAGCACCCTGAAACAAGTTCATGCTCAGATGATCACAACTGGTCTCATTCACCATACGTATCTTGCCAGTTGTATCCTATCCGTCTCTTCAAGCTTGTCCGTGGCATATGGCATCAACATCTTCAACCGAGTATCGGAGAAGAGTATCTTTCTGTGTAATACACTCATCTCATCTATATGCAATTGCAGTCATAATGTTCATACAGCTATTGCACTTTATACGCGGATACTTTATCAGCAACGTGTCACTCCTAACACTTATACGTTCCCTTCCCTCTTCAAGGTTTTTAGTTCACATTCGTGGCTCCAGCATGGCCGAGCCCTCCATGCCCATGTCTTGAAGTTCCTTGGGTTCAATTATGACCCGTATGTTCAAGCATCGTTGGTCAACTTCTACTCCAAGTGCGGGAAATTTGGGATTTCACAGTTCTTGTTTGATCAAATTAGGGACCCTGATTTGGCTACATGGAACATTATGTTAGCTGCACATTCTCGTTCTGGATCATCGAGTGATGCTACTTCTGTTGATGGTTTTGGCAGTGCCGAAGATGCGGAAACTTCCATGAAAGTTCTGGATTTGTTTAGGAATATGCAGAGCACCTCTGTTGTTAGGCCTAATGAAGTTACACTGGTGGCTTTGGCGAGTGCTTGTGCTAGTTTGGGTGCTCTAAGTCAAGGTATATGGGTACATGTTTATTTATTGAAGAACAAGCTTGGTTTGAACCGGTACATGGTGACGGCATTGATAGACATGTATACAAAATGCGGAAGTCTGGGTTTAGCATATCAACTTTTTGATGAGTTTCCTATCAAGGATGAGCTTTGTTACAATGCGATGATCTGTGGTTTTGCAGCTCATGGACACGGTCACAGGGCGCTTGATCTTTTCGAGAGGATGAAACAAGAAGGGCTAACTCCTGATGATGTGACACTAGCAGTTGCTATCAGTGCTTGTTCGCATGTTGGGCTGGTGGAAGAGGGACGGAATATATTCGATTCCATGGAGAACGACTATGAAGTGAAGCCAAAGCTTGAGCATTATTGTTGCTTAGTTGACCTTCTGGGCCGAGCAGGCCGATTGGAGGAAGCCGAGGAAAGGGTGAAGAGTATGCCAATGAGCACAAACACAGTTTTGTGGAGATCGTTGCTTGGGGCAGCAAAACTACATGGCAATTCAACCCTGGGCGAGACCGCAATTAAGCACTTGATCGAGTTGGAACCGGATAATAGTGGAAATTACGTCCTCTTATCAAATCTGTATTCGAGAATAGAGAAATGGGACTATGCCAACGAGGTGAGGAGACTGATGAAGTGTAAAGGCGTCGACAAAATACCAGGTAGCAGTTCTATCGAGATTGATGGTGTTCTACACGAGTTTAGAATGGGAGACAGAAGTCATCCAAGGTCAGGTAGAGATTTACCTGAAGCTAGAGGAAGTCGACAGTAAACTACGAGAACATGGTCATACGCCTAGCACGAAAGAAGTCTTGTTCGACATAGAAGAGGAGGAAAAGGAAGATGCACTCTCTTATCACCTTCGGTCTTGTTGCTCTGGATCCGACTGTTTCTGTCCGCATCATGAAGAACCTGCGGGTGTGTAACGATTGTTATATGAGCACGAAGCTCATATCGAAGATATACAGTAGAGAGATCATAGTAAGAGACAGGAATCGGTTTCATCATTTTAGAGATGGGACTTGTTCGTGCTCAGATTATTGGTAGTAGGGGATAGTGTGGTCCGATGTAGTTGAGACGCTGGTATACTTCATCATGTAAAGTATTTTGTGGTAACTGTATCATTATGTATGCTGTGATGCCGGCTCTTGTTCCTTGCTGGTTAGTGGCTGGTGTTCGTATTTTTTAAGTTATTAGGATAAATTTGGATTTTTATTAGAATTAATTTTGTAAATATGATATTGAAACAAATCAAAATCATGAGTTCCAACAATACGTCAAAGCAAGCTCTGATTTGACTTGAAACATTTGTTGTGTTCGTGGAATTGTTAAACTCCATGTTCTAACAAATGCCCTTCGATCGCAGCCCTAATGGTAACGACTCCTACTCATCCACTGTTCAATCTCCACCGCGCACTCTCACCCATCCTCGCCGCCCCACACCATCATCTTCTCCAATGCAACAGGAGAATCCGAGACCTCTCCCGCCAAGGCAGAATCAGCGAAGCACGCCAACTGTTCGACGAAATGCCTCAAAGGGATCCCATCACATGGAACGCCATGATCTCCGCCTACACCCGAAACAACCAAATGGGCAATGCTCAGTTGCTCTTCGACGCGGCTGAGGTCAAGGATGTGCGGACTTGGACGTCACTGTTGACGGGGTACAGCAAGGGGGGGAGGGTGGACGAGGCGAGGAGGGTTTTCGAGTGTATGCCTGAGAGGAATGTGGTGTCCTGGAATGCTATGGTGAGTGGGCTGGTGGAGAATGGAAGGTTGAGGTGTGCGAGGAAGGTGTTCGATGAAATGCCGGAGAGGGATGTGGCGTCTTGGAATGGGATGGTTACGGGGTATTGTCATGGGTCGATGATGAAGGAAGCGATGGAGTTGTTTGATCGGATGCCGGAGAGGAACTTGGTGTCTTGGTTTGTTGTGATGAATGGATTTGTGAAGATTGATTGTTTTGAGGAAGCGTGGGATGTTTTCGAGATGATGCGTAAAGGTGGAGTGTTGGCTGATCAGGAAGTGATTGTTGCTGCTTTGTTGGCTGTTAAGGGTTTGAATGAGTTGGATTTGATTGAGAGTCTAAGAGGCGTTGTTATCAAGATTGGGTTTGAAGAGGATGTTGTTGTTGGTACTGCAATTCTGAACGCATACACTGGATATGGGGCGATTGACACCGCCTTGTGCTTCTTTGAAAGAATGCCAGAGAAAAACGAATACTCATGGTCATCCATGATCACTTCTTTTTCACAGTGTGGGAGGTTAGATGATGCTGTTGCTTTGTATAGGAGGGTTCCTGAACGGACTGTTGCAACGCGGACAACAATGATGACTGCATATGCTCAAAATGGGAGAATCCGGGAGGCGGAGCTTATATTCTATCAGATTCCTAATCCTAGTACTATAACTTGGAATGCTATGATTTCTGGATATGCATCAGAAGGGATGATCAAAGAAGCAAATGATTTATTCATGCGTATGCCTGCAAGGAATTCAACCTCTTGGGCAGCCATGATTGCTGGGTTTGTACAAAATGGTCAAGGTGAAGAAGCTTTGCAGTTCTTTGCTGATCTTCTCAGGTCTGGAGATCTCCCAAACCATTCTTGTCTTACTAGTTCTCTCTTTGTGTGCAGTAATGTTGGAGCCATTAAAATAGGAAAACAGATCCATGCGCTCACTGTTAAAATTGCCTCCTGGAATAATAGTTTTGTCGGCAATGGGTTAATTTCCATGTACTCCAAAGGAAAGCACATGGAGGACGCTACTCGGGTTTTCAACTCCATGGGTGTGAAAGACATTGTCTCTTGGAACTCTCTGATTACAGGCCTTGTGGAGAATGAGATGCTCGCTGGTGCCTCTGATACTTTCAACAAGATGCCTAGACATGATGTGGTTTCATGGACAGCCCTGATGTCTGGTTTTACACATTCTGGTCAGGTAGATATTGCCCTGAGAACGTTCCTTGATATGATGGCAGAAGGGTTAAGACCTACTGAGTCTACAATCACTACTGTAGTTAGCGCTTGTGCAGGGTTTGGTTCTGTCAAACTTGGGGAACAGATACATGGACTTGTACTTAAGCTGGGATTTGATGAACGCTTATTTGTCTGCAATGCTCTTATCAGTATGTACTCTAAGTGCGGATCTGAAGTCGGCCTATGTATCTTTCATGATATGTCTCATAGAGATATAGTCAGCTGGAATGCAGCCTTAGCAGGCTGTGCACATAATGGACTGGGAAAAGAAGCTGTCGAGCTTTTCAGGAGCATGGAGGCTGAGGCAATATTTCCTAATGAGTTTACTTTCTTGGAACTTCTATGTGCTTGTAGTCGTTCTGGTTTAGTGGATGACGCATGGACTTACTTCAACTCCATGCAAGATGTTTATGGGATCAAGCCTCTGGTTTTCCATTATACTTGCATGGTTGATCTGCTTGGGCGGTTCGGTAAACTTTCTGAAGCTGAAGCCTTGATAAACAGCATGACAGTGGAGCCAGATTCTGTTATTTGGGAGGCACTTCTTGGTGCATGTAGGATTCATAACAACGTCGAGCTCGCAAAGGAAGTTGCCGAAAACCTCTTCCAGATGGGGACACACAAGCCTGGAATGTATGTGCTGCTTTCCAACTTATATGCTTCCGATGGAAGGTGGGATGAAGTAAGAGACTTGCGGGATTCGATGAAGGTACACAAGGTGTCCAAAGAACCAGGATTTAGTTGGATTCAGATCAAGAACAAGATACATTCTTTTAGTATTGCTGATAGGGCACATGATCGGATTGAAGACATCTATGCGCTATTGAAGGACTATCAAGAGCGTCTTAAGATGATGGGCTATGTCCCGGACACAAATTTCGTTCTTCATGATGTGGAGGAAGAGCAAAAGGAAGATGAACTTCTGTATCACTGCGAGAAGCTTGCTCTTGCATTTGGAATCCTTAGCACACCCAAGGAGACATGCATTCACGTCATGAAGAACCTTCGAACTTGTGGTGATTGCCACAATTTTATCAAGTTCATATCCAAGATCGAACAAAGAAAGATAGTTGTTCGAGATGGAACCAGATATCACCATTTTCAATATGGTTCATGCAGTTGCGGAGACTATTGGTAATCAGGTATATACTATCAGATTTGCTTCATTGAAGGGATCACAAGGCATAGATACGTGCTTAAACTTTGAACAGCTTGACAGAATCACACCAGTAATTCGTTGATGGCTTGATTCATTTTCTGATTTACTTGTGTGCAGGGTGCTAGTGTTTCGACAGCATGGATTCTAACACTGACGTAGACAGTGAGGTGGAAAATCTACCATACTTTCAAGTGAAGGGTCCAAGAAGCAGACATGAGCTACTATTTGGGTCCAAGCACTAGGGATCATGAATCAAGCCATGAATCTGTGCTCTGTTCAGATACTTCAGCTCAGGTATCAAAACCATCACTACTCTCTATATGCGACAAAACGGGAACATGCATAGAAAGTGCTTTCATTTAAAAATTTGAACAGCCTTTTCTGCTCAATAGCCTACCCATCTGTCCTCAAATCCAATCCAGATTCGTCCCATCTCTTCCCACTTTAAAAGGCCAACAAAATTCAAATCCCACCATCCACATATCATCCCCCATGATCCTCTTCAAATTCCAAAGCCCAGAATTCAATTCCAAATCTTCACCCTTCACCACACCTCACAGAACCCTCAACAATGGCGTCCCTCTCCACCCTCTTCACCAAGCCCACCACGCCCTGTCTCCCTTTTCCCAATCCGACACGTACCTATTTCAATTCGCCCCTCAAATTCCCCAACCCGACTCGAATCCCCAACACCCGGATCCAAAGTTATAAGATTTCGTGTGCCCTAATCGAGCCCGACGGGGGCAAACTGGTGGAGCTGTTGGTTTCCGATGAGGGGCTCAGGAGGGAGAAGAAGAGGGAGGCGACGGCGACCGGGATGCCGCGGATCAAGCTGTCGAGGATCGATGTCGAGTGGGTTCATGTGATCAGCGAAGGGTGGGCGAGCCCTCTTCGTGGGTTCATGAGAGAGAACGAGTTCCTCCAAACGCTTCATTTCAATTCGCTCCGATTAGGGGACGGATCAATCGTCAACATGTCGGTGCCGATCGTATTGGCCATTGATGATGATGCCAAGGCGAGGATCGGGGACGAGAGAAGGGTTGCGTTGTTCGATGGGGATAAACCAGTGGCGATTCTGAGTGAGTAAGTGCATTGATTTGTTGATGCCTGCTTCGTCTTTGATTCGATTGCATTGGCTCTGAATTGGGGTTTGTTTGGTGGAAATGGTGATCAATTGGTTGAAAGTTGGGAGTGCCTTATTTGGTGATGTTAGCATAATCTGAACTGAGGAACTTGAATCTTGAACATTTGAATGATGATTTTGTTGGGTTTTGTGTTGAAAGTTCCTTTTTATTCAATGATGTGATGCCAATGACATGTATGAACATGTACTTGAACGAGTTGGAAAAATCTGGCAGAATTTTGTTTTGGGGTTTCAGGTTTGGGGACTGTTTTAGTTTCTCCCTTTGAATTCTTAGCACAGTGATCGCTATGAATCATGACTTAATCAAGGTCGTGGTCTTGTAGCGTTACCTTGTTGAAGCAACTAGTCTTCATTTTGACTCGTAGTAGCCATATTGAAATTCTATAGCATTGGTTCTGTGGAGTTCATGAAAATGATTTAAGTTATTTTTTTCTCGAGTCTTGTTTACGGTAACGGCTAGGTCAAATAGTCATAACAACCTCCTTGGCGATATGCCTCGAATGAAGTCCATGGCAGACATCATCACGCGTAATTGGTTTCAACAGGATATTGTATCAACTGCATGATGCATATACGTTTCTAAGAACCTAAGCTTGAGGAGGGAGCTTCCGCATGGGATGGTGCTTCTTTCATCTCTTGATATGGAGTAGTAGTCTGACAACTTTTTTTGCCTTAATGCTTTTGACACTTGATGCCCTTGATGGTACCTTGGCCTCTTTTTTTCAATATGAAATTTCATGGTGTTCTTATTTATTTCATCTTTGTTGTTCAGTATTGAGATTTACAAGCACAATAAAGAAGAACGAATAGCTAGAACATGGGGTACCACTGCTCCAGGCTTACCTTATGTTGAAGAAGCTATTGCCAATGCTGGGAACTGGCTCATTGGAGGTAACTTGGAGTTGCTGGAACCCATCAAGTACCATGATGGTCTTGACAGATTCCGCCTATCTCCTGCAGAGCTCCGCAGTGAGTTCGAGAGGCGCAATGCGGATGCAGTGTTTGCTTTTCAGCTTAGGAATCCTGTCCATAATGGTCATGCATTGTTGATGACTGATACTCGTCGCCGACTTCTTGAGATGGGTTACAAGAATCCCATCCTATTGCTTCATCCATTGGGCGGCTACACTAAAGCAGATGATGTTCCTCTAAGTTGGCGCATGAAGCAACATGAAAAGGTGTGTTCTTCACTTTCGTGGATCTCTCTTGAATTATACATGCCTTTTGCAGGATCTAGGACAGGGATTTTCGTTCGCAATCTTGCCTTGTTGAGCGAAAGATTTTTTTCCCTAGAAAAAAGTGCATTTAACCCCTTAAACTTTTCAACCTTTGCACATGACCCCTTAATTTCCAAAATAGCATATAACCCTTCTTTTGGGGTTCTCTGCGAAGGCACTTCTTCAAGGGCTAATATGCCAAATTTATGGAATTATTCACAATATATGGGATTATGTGACTAATTCCAAAGTTCGATTTATTTTTTCATCCCTTGTTTAATCTTTGTGTTATTCTTTTTCAACTTGCTAGATAAATTTACCTCCTTTATTTTTCATACCTTGCTTAACCTTTGTGATAATTCTTTTTCAACTTGATAGATAAATTTCACTTTAAAGGAGGTGAATTATAATGCTTGCTATTATCCATTAACCAGGTTCTCGAAGATGGCATACTGGACCCTGAAACTACCGTTGTCTCTATATTTCCTTCTCCTATGCACTATGCTGGGCCAACGGAGGTGCAGTGGCATGCAAAGGCTCGTATAAACGCCGGAGCCAACTTCTACATCGTCGGCCGTGACCCAGCTGGGATGGGCCATCCTGTTGAGAAACGGGATCTCTATGATCCTGACCACGGGAAGAAGGTTCTCAGCATGGCTCCTGGTTTGGAGCGGCTCAACATTCTTCCATTCAAGGTCTATTATTATTGGCAACTGGAGCAGTCTACCTGAACTATTTTCAAATCTTCCTTTCTTGGCCTTGGACATATGATCTTATTTGTTGGATCAACTATAGGTTGCTGCTTATGACAAGACTCAAAATAAGATGGCATTCTTTGATCCCTCGAGGCCTCAGGATTTCCTATTCATATCTGGAACAAAGGTATTGTCACCTTCAAATTTATCTATCACGAAAGTTTTTGAACGAACTCTGTAATCAAATAGCGCTAATTGTAATTTGAATCTAACTTTGTGTCTCGTAGATGAGAACACTGGCAAAGAACGGGGAGAATCCGCCTGATGGATTCATGTGCCCAGGTGGATGGAAGGTTTTAGTGGACTACTACGAGTCCCTGGCTCAGTCAGAGAAAGCCAAGATCCCGGAAGCTGTGGCCGTCTGATGCGCCTTGCTGCTTGCAGAAACAGCTTGGTGCGGCTTAAAGGGCCTCGATTCTAATCTTGGATGTGTGTTATCGGAATTCTAGTTACTGATATTCCTGCTTGATCGGATACCAGCACCACCATCGTGTGCTCAATGTAAAATAGATTGCAGGATCTCCCTACGGAAATAAATTTGTAACACTGCATCTCATGTTCATAGACAACCTAGGGCAGTATGAACCTTGACTGGCTGGAACACAAGATTCGACTGTGGAGTTGATCACTGGTTTTTTTTTTTTTTCTTATTTTTGGGTTTGTGTATACTTTGTGCATATAATAATAAAAAGATTGTGTTGGGTGTTTGTTGATTTGGAGTAGGGGTATGAGATGCATCGACGCTGTTTGTGAAAGCAGCTGCTCTTACGGGGAAAATTCATGTTGGAAATCCAGTTTTTCACCTATAAGATTGGTTAACCTGTGGTTTGCTTTTCAATTCTCAGCTCAAACATAAGACCAGGAAAAGAAATGATTTCTCTGGGAAAGTCATGTTCTGATTTTCAGAAATAGCCAGTGAATATTGTCATTGGTGTAGAGAGAACATGATTTTCCTCTCTATACCTACTATTACAGCGTGCCGTCTCTAAATTGCACGAAGATCTCAAGAAATAATGTCCAAGTGATTGTCGGTGACATTACTTCTCTAACCAGCCATATCTATAATGAGCCAATTTTTTTGATGAATAGAGAACACATTAGAACAGGGATCAATACACAAACCCCGAAGAACCAACACGGGAGGATCGACGAACAACGGATTGAGGTTCCTCTTGAAGCTGTGGTATTGCAGCTGATATGTACTTTCAATTATCATCGGAAGAAAAAGGGAAAGCAAAAGCACCAGATTGCTTACAGCATTATGATCTAATTGCTGATAAAGGTCCACCTCAAAGAACAGAGGATGCGCCCTGATGAATTTAGCTGAACTCCATGAAGCAAAGCTGCTATCAATCAACTAAATAGAACCGTAGAGCGATCACTTGGAGGGGAGATAAAATGAACTCGCAGGCGAAGGAGTTGTCGCCTTTCCATGAGCTTTGTTGCCAAAGAAAGTTCAGAGAAAAAATATGCCTTCATTGTATATACTGTTCATGATTTTTGCACAGCTACAACTCACATTCAACTAATGAAGCTCACTAAAAAAAATCAAAAGTGAACTCAGACTAGATTCCTACAGAAGTTAATTCTTAACTAAGGGCATCCAATTTGTGCACGATAATATCCGTCCATAACTTCAGTTTACGCGGCGGTTGTCATCATCTTTACAAAGTCATCGTAGTTAACAAGCCCATCTCCGTCCGAGTCAGCTTCCTTGATCATCTGCTCTGCCTCTTCAGCTGTTAGTTTCTCGCCTAGATTTATCATAACTTGTCGAAGCTGCAACAAAAACATACACAGCATATTACTGTAAGTATAAGTTGGCATATTTGAAACTTTGGTACGTTGAGAATTTGTCAGTCTAGTAAAAAATCATTGTTGAATAATATACACATGCGTTCCGTGGCAGGGAAAACTCTTCATCACTGACCTCATTGGATGAGATGTAACCGTTTTGGTCTTTGTCAAATACTTGGAATGCTTCTTTGAGCTCCTCTTCTGCATCAGTGTCCTAATTCATCGAAGCACCAAAAATTAGAAACAGAGAAAATCAAACCAAAGACTTAACACACATATCTAGAATGTAGATGCTTGAGTAATTGACGTAACGTTGGACCACGCTACATTCATACAGATATGTGACTTTTATGATGATGAAACAGCCAAGATGGTCGACGCGTTTTGTATTTCTAATAACACGCATTACGTATTTAGTTCTGAGAACACGCTATTATGTGTTGATGGTATCTTGGATACTGTTGTTGCAGCCCCAGCTCACACACTCGTATATGAGAAACAAAAAAATGAGAAAGAAACTGCAGGAGTTTCATCAAATAAACTCAGTACCTGCATTTTCCTTGCCATAAGTGTAAACAGCTCGGCAAACTCGACGCTGCCATTACCGTCATCGTCAAATACAGCTTTGGAGATCATTTCTATTAGTTCCCCGGCTTTACGGTTCTGATCATCGAATGACCCGATCACGCTTGCTAGCTCCTCGACCGTAATGGAACCTGAGCCTACATAACAATCAAACCCAAAAGATTCAATACCAATATTACTCATTTAACCACTTTCTTTGCAGAAAATGTGCATCCATGGGCAAACAATGGGGAATATGATGGAGCAAGGCTGGTCCTTACCTATAGTGAACGAATAGCGCGATAGCATTTAGATGAATTGAGATTGATACAGAGGACAGAAACAAATTTTAATACATCAACAGTACAAGGAAAGCTGAGTATTTATACTTACCATCACCAAACTTGTCAAATAAGCCAAAGGCTGCTTGAAGCTTAGCAATGTGTTCTTCAGTTGCAATTGCAACTTCCATTGAGTTTCCTTTGATTTTGTTGGGTTTGTGTGTGAAACTGAGAAGAAAATTAACAAACTTTTTGAGAGAAATGAATAGGTAATTTTGAAGAAATCAAATGCTTTGTGTATGGCTCAAGCTCAGGTTGGTATTGTGAATTTATATACTTTGGGGTCAACTGTTGGAAAAAAGAAAACTTTGTTTAGGACTCAAAAACAGGCTAGGACTAATTAGATTAGGGCATGGTCCCTTGTTTTAGAGTATGTAGATATTAAGCTATCTCACGTGCGATTCTCTCATATGTCAAATACATACATAATTGTACTCGAATGAAATTTGATTCTTTGTATAAGTCGAATCACACTCGATGTATTTTTTGAAACTCAGAGTATTGATTCAGATGTAAGATTTATATGTGAAGAAGTCATTCGATTTTTATTTTTAAGAATATTTTTTTAGATACTGTTGTTCTGACCTGATTATAAAACTGTCCGATGATAAAAAGAAGAATTGTGTATCCCCACCCCCAAAAAAAAAAAAAATTAATTAAGAGAACTACCTTAACAATAAGGCCGGTCCTCATTATAGAATCACTAGATCAACTATAAAGAGTATGAGGCAATAGATTACCTAAGCAGAAAAAATGTTCTATGTACCTGTAAAGTAACCCGGGCCGGGCCCGTCTTGCACCCCAAGGGACCTTTATGACCAATTCAACTATTTTTTTTTTTTTTTTTTCCTGATATTCTTCCTATCCAAGTCATTACATAGTAAGTTCAAAAGTTTTGAGTGAATGAATTCAATGTTTCAAGCAAGGGAATAATTCAATGCCCACATTGGACAGCTATGCTGCCTGATTAAGTATCAAAGTCTAAGTGTAGATCATGCTAGGCCGGCACAACAGGCCGGAACATGAAGTCTCAGTATTCATGTAACTGTTGCATCCCTAGCAATTCAGGCAGTGTAATGCTATCAACATAAATCAATGTTGGTACATGTTTCATTGACATTTTCATGTCGTGCCAACTCCCATTGACATACATAAAAGAATGCATGTATCTGTTGCATTGCTTGGCTTCAGGGACGGACCAACGGAGTAGAGCTGATTTGATCATTTTTCAGTAACCCATGGAATTAAAAACAATCTCATATATGCAAAATATTTTTTTAATCATTTGTAAGATTATTTTATTTTATTTTTTTGGATAATGGATTTGTAAGATTTTCTTATTTGAGAACTTTTAAAGACTATAAATATTGAACTCGGTTTAAACCGAAAGATAAACTCAACAACAATTTGAAGCACAACATGATGTGACATTTGTTTGGCAAGATTCATAATTTGAAATTCCATCGTAATTTTGCAAATATGTTTCTTAATTGAGATTGAAATAAATATATATCGTAGAAAATTCTTAAATGAGATAGTAATTTTTTTGAAATAGTTCACCACCATGGCCATGACAACTACTTATGATTTCATGCCACACAAGATTATCTTCACAATAATTGATATTGGTTTTCTTACGTGACATGACATCATTGATGGATGTTATAATCATCAACTCATCATTCATCTATATCAACTAGAAGTGGGGCTACTTCTCATGGAATATTATGATTTACATCCTAAATGTTCATGAAATTGGAATATGCACATGATCATAAAAAATGTTAAGGGAACGAAATTCTTGTCGTGGAAGGAGAATTGTATGTGTGTGGTACCTTCAATCATATCACAAGATTTGAGAGACTTATACTATGGAAGGTTTAATGCGAAAATAACCTATCATTATGCATACAAGGCTTGAAAATTAAGGAGATAAAGGAGTTTCCAAT
Organism: Drosera capensis; assembly: GCA_001925005.1. Lineage (NCBI taxonomy): Eukaryota > Viridiplantae > Streptophyta > Magnoliopsida > Caryophyllales > Droseraceae > Drosera > Drosera capensis. The sequence continues at coordinate 3,142 of LIEC01004383.1, read as the reverse complement.
CAAATGGGGGATTATTGATATTGCTCCCTTAAGCGTTGTTACTTGAGCTAAGTTATGTTACATAACACGTGACAAACAAATTTGTGTAGAAATGAAAATAAGTTTGTGTAGGAATTTTTATAGATGAAATGAAAAAGAAGTAAATATTGATTGAACCTTTCCCCTTATTGATTTTGTGGAAAATGGAGAGATTATATTTAAAGACTTCTCCACCGTAGAATCATTTGTTAGTGTAATTAAGGGAAATCTATGTCCCTTCATAAATTGTGAAATCATGCTTAGGTGACGAGTGACGAACTCTACGGCTTTTCGAACAAAGAGCTTTACTTCACTTCATAAAACCAGAGACATACTTTTCACAACAAGAAGTAATGCACTACTTGTACTAGGAGACTCCTCCCATTTCAGTGGGAAAGCAAACCACACGTACTATCATAGAGCACGTCAAGAAAGCAAATCTTGATATCACATCTTTTTCTAGATGTGGAAAGTGTGACGCGTAATGACAATAACTTCAAGTCAAAATCCGAGAAGTCCACCACGAACCATATTGTTCCAGCTCCTTAAACCGTGCAAACTCCATTTGTTTATATTCATTTGACAACACGACATTGACTTGAAACAGCAAAAGTTTTCTCATGTAAGGTTCCTCCTTGGATGGAACATTGACGTGACTTGCAGGTCTTGATGATCGCAGCATTATTAGCATTGGCGTCGGCGATGACGATGACGATGACTGTTTCTTGGCTGTGAAGTCAATGAACTGCACTGGGCCCATCGAGAACTCTCACGATCTGGTGGTGGCCCATTTGATTTCGGCTTGTTGGGAATTTCATGGGCTGGGGCTGGCCCAGTGTTCTCTTGGAGCCCGATCCCACCAAGACCAACAGCCCACCTAATTTGATTTAAGTATACGCGAGAAGGGTTGTTTAGAAACACCGCTGATGATGTTGTTTTTTTTTTTTTTAATATTTTGTTTTTGTTTTAATATCTGATGAAATAAAATTATTTAAAATTGATTTTTGTTTTTTTTGTTTTTAAATGGATGAAATAGAAATAGAAAACAAAACATAGAAAAAATGATTTTCAATTTCTATTTTTTAATAAATATTTTATTTAGTGAAATATTTTTTTTATTTCTATTATTGTTTTTTTTTATTTCTATTACTGATTTTTGTTTTCACAGTTTTAAATAGTAATATCGAAGTGCCCCTAAATTGCTTACTTGTGAATCATTTGAGAAATTTGTTTTCATTATTTGTGCTTGCTATCAATAAATCATGATAAAAAAGAAGAAGAAGAGGAAGTTTCAATAATTCTGAAAAGTAATTGTTCATAATGTTTCTCTATAAACTAATCACTAGTAACCATTTTTTCAAAAAAATAAAAAATAAAATAAAAAATCACTAGTAACCATGTGTCAAACTGTGGATGGTATACTTTCGCTTACGCCTTTATCGTTAACCACAATTAGCCGTATAGCAAATCAACAATCCTACAAACGGGAGGAAAATAATCAAGTAGTGCCACTCAACACCACTAGGAATCGGTTGCCATCGTGCGTCCATGGCTGTTTACCCCGAATGAATTCAATAATAATGCAACAAGAAGCTAAAACATCAATGTATAAAAGCCCAGGACAGCTCTCTTCTTAATCATCACAAGTTCTTTGATTCAGCAATAATCAAAGGGCTGACAGGAGTTTGTATCAAAGATGGCTGTTAGCATTTTGTTCATCCTCTCCATCATTTTCCTTTGCTTGGTGGTTTCCACCACGGCCTATGATGCATACGCCTACAGCTCGAGGCCGTATTATCCAAAACCAGCGTACAAGCCGCCTCCTCCTCCTCCTCCGGTTCACAAGTCTCCTCCTACCCCGGTTTACAAGGTTCCGGTGCCAAAGTCACCTCCGCTATACAAGTCTCCTATTCACATCCCTAAGCCATATTACAAATCCCTTGTGTATGCTGCGCCACCAGTCTACAAGTCCCCTATTTACATCCCAAAACCGACTTACAAGAAGCCTGCATATTACATTCCTTCCCCGCCCCACAAATCACTGTCCTACACCCCACAGCCAGTTTACAAATCTCCCGTCTACAAGCCATCACCTGTTCACAAGTGGCCGCTCTATAAGCCATCGCCGCCTGTTTACAAGTCGCCATTCTATAAGTCATCCCCTGTTTACAAGTCGCCAGTCTATAAGCCATCACCTGTCTCCAAGTCGCCTATATATAGTCCGATTCCTGTCGATAAAAAGCCAGTCTATGAGGTAAAACTGATATACAAATCACCTACTTACAGTCCTAAACCAGTGTACAAGGCACCTCCAACCCCGGCGCATAAATCCCCGGTCTATGCAAAACCGGTGTACATCCCTGTTCCAGAGCTGAAGAAAAAATCTGCTGAGGCGCCTAAGCCAGACTACAGGACTCAATACGGCTATTGATTCAAAGGGCCTCATGTTGTATTTACTATGTTCCACTGTTCTATTTTCCATATGATAATTGATTGTATTTACTATGTTCCACTGTTCTATTTTCCATATGATAATTGATTGTATTTACTATGTTCCACTGTTCTATTTTCCATATGATAATTGATTGTATTTACTATGTTCCACTGTTCTATTTTCCATATGATAATTGATTGTATTTACTATGTTCCACTGTTCTATTTTCCATATGATAATTGATTGTATTTACTATGTTCCACTGTTCTATTTTCCATATGATAATTGATTGTATTTACTATGTTCCACTGTTCTATTTTTCATATGATGGAGGATGAGCTTTTTTTTTTTTTAAATCGATTTTTCCTTGTGTTGGTACATTAAATGGGAATAAAAAGCCATTTGATGTCATTACAAGCTTAACTAACTTCAGATGCTGTATGTGAAGAATACATGTAACTCATCCAATACATGGTTTTTTCAATGTCTTAGTCTTTTGTCGATGCATCATATTTTGTTCAGTTTTGACGTGAAACACGTGTGACGGTTAGTCCAACACCTATGAATGTGGTTCGAAAAAAGGCCCATGATCTATTTGTATTGTTACAGTATTTACCCAAACTAGTATCTCAAACAATGTTAATCATTGTGAACCATTTACAGATAGTTTCAGAATACAGGTTGAAGAAA
>LIEC01004366.1:0-24337 GCA_001925005.1 Drosera capensis | reverse complement strand
ATCAATCTTTTTATGATATATATTCAACAAAATAAATCATATAATAATTAAATAAATACATAAAACTTACATAAATTCATAATTTGAAATAATAATAAAATTTATAAAATATTTATTTAAAAGTACAAATAATTACTTAAAATATTTTTTTTATTAAAACTTTGTTATTATATTTAATCAGATTTAGAACTTGTTATAACAACACTTGATATTATCATATAGTTTGTAGCAAACTATCGAGTTTTTATGTTGTTAAAGTAAAGCATGTACAATGATACATACAATATTTAACAAAAAAGATTTATAATTTAAAAATAAATTATATGATTTTGTTATAATTTATCCATGCGACATCATTTTTAATCATGTTATATCATAATAATGTTATTTTATAGATGACAATCATATGATAAGATATTGTTTTTAGGAGATTTTGAATATTTTTCTTCATGTGTTGGATGGACTTGGATTCCCCCGGATTTTGGTGCCAGATTTTGGTGTTGTCTTTTTCAGTATCATTTATTTATGGATTGTTGGATTGAAATCTAATGATTAAAAAAAATGTGAAAAAATATGAAGAAAAAAAAATCTCCCCGGTATTATACAAAGCACTCCAAGCGACCCCTCTGCTTGGATTCGTCCAAAATTTATTGTGCTACAAAATGACAATGCTAATGTCAAATTTAGCACATAGTTTAGTTTGATGAAGACAAAATTTACCTAATGAATTGCATGTCTGTTGAAACAATCATTCATGAAATACTAGTTGTATTTTAACAAAGTCAGCCTATTTAGCAAGTTTATTGGACTTGCTTTTAGTTTGTATTGCACAAAATGCCACAAATTGTGCTAATCTTTGTGCCATAATTCCATGATTTCCAATTAATGATAATATTTTTTTTATTCGTTCAGTTTAAAAAAAATATATAATATTTTTATATATGTTAACATTTTTAACATAAAAAACAAAATAATATTTTTTTATATATATTACATCCACGAATTTCTCTCACAATTATTATAATAATCGTAATATCATAAAAAAATTCTTTCTTAATCACATATAAATTCAACATTCGTATAAATTCTCATGTCAGTGAAAATATTGCGATTAATATAAAACGAAAAAAATATATAAGCTATACTCTTGTCGTCCTATATATCTTAGGATTGATAAGTTTTTGTCAGATTTATGAAACCAAACGGATACAATACTACATATGATTGCTGTACTGTAGCGCAAAACAAAGTTAACCCTTTGATGGTTCCCAACACCTCGTGGAACTAGAGTGCTTAGGCATTGATGGGCAGTTGGATGATTGCGATCCTAAGGAGTATAATTATGAAATTCATTATCGATATCACGTGAATTAGACAATGACATCATGACTTAATCACATTTATAATGCGATTAGACATGCCAACATCCTAGTACCGCAAATAGCAATTCCTCCTGCTAGCATTTTTTTCAAAAACAAAATTCTTATGTAGCAGAATGCTAAGAGCATCTATAATGATGTTGCTTTTAGAGTTTTTGGACCTATAAAACTACTGATTACAGATTGAGTTGCAAAAAATTGATCCAATGGTACAACAAAATCACCATCAAATTCAAATTTGAAGACACTCCACTCTACCTCAAATTTTTTTGTATCAACGTTGGATGAGAGATTCAATTAATTTTCATATGATTTTTTGTTTTTGTTTCTCTTCACGAAATTGAAGAAGCCTACTGCATAACCTAAGTTTCAAGGCCTCCATTGTGTGCACACATATCAAAAACAATAGAGGCTTTTCAAAAGAGCATGGAAACCTATGTATTTGGAGTTTGAGATGAAACAATCGATGTAGATGCTCTTACAAGCTGAGGGGTTCTTATGTAGTAAATGAATATTTGGTTTGGGCCTCAACTGGGCCTTTGGAGTCCTAGTTATGAAAGATGGGTTTGGGCCAGAATTGGGCCTCTACAAGTCTGCATGGCTCACGGGCTGGGGTATTTAAGGCCCATTGGGCTCTTCTCTATTTTTCCTTTTTGCAAACATTGGCTTTCCTTTTACTCTTTGGCTCGCCGGTCCATTAAGGGTAACGATAATTTGCAGGTGTTTTCCAAATAAAATCTAAATAAAGATGATGAATTAGTTGACAATTCATTCTGCAGTATGTATTTTCTTAACATGAATGAATGAGAATTTTTTCTATTTTATCAGAATTTACAAAATTGAATCGACGATATATAGATCTTCATTATATCCAAAGGCTTTGGAAATTAATCCAAACAATCTTTTATTGATCTGATATATCACAAAATTCTAGAGAATGGGAGAAAATAACGCACGGAACTCAAGATGGAGCATGGTTCGACCAGGGCACACGCTCTTCGTCGATTTTCTGCCATTAAAGATGAATTACTTGTGGTTACGGGCGCTTTATCATCGACGTGTTTGTTCCTAAGAAGATCCTAAGGAACCCTGAGAGGAGATTTGGCTTCGTGCGGTTTTCAAACAGATTGGAAGGTGACTCAGCACAATGGAGCATGGATGGTAGAATAGTGGAAGATATGAGGATAAAGGTTTCTTGGGCGAGATTTGTCGAGGAAAGCAAGGATGTTGTGTTTGATGCTACACGTAATGATAGAGGGAAAGTGGACGATAAGGCACATTTGTTCATAACTGTTGATGGAAGATCTTATTTTGAAGCTACAAGATCAGGGAGCAAGGAAGGAATGCTAGGCAACGATGAGCGTCGTGGTGGCCAGAGAATTAAGTCGTCGGAGATTCAAACTAAACCGGTTTGCAGCAGTGCGTCTAGTGAATGTAAGGAGTGCTTAAAGAGAAGCCTGATAGGACATCTGAAGTTCGCATGAACGGTGCACGAGGTATCGATAGGTTTAGCGTCTTGCGGTGTGAGGAACGTTTGCATCCCTAAAACGGACGGCATGATATGATGTATCTCATCACGTGTGATTCCTTGGAAGCAGCAGTAAAGGTTCTAAATGCATGGAACATGTGCGGCAGGAATAGCTTTGCATCTCTGGAGCCATGGACAGAAGGTGTTATTCTCAAAAGAAGAACGACGTGGATTGAATGTGAAGGAGTTCCGTTGCATGATTTTGACACCTGAAACCTTTGTTTTGATCGGAAACCAGGTTGGGCGAACCGTTTTTGTTGATGAAAGGGTCAGCAAGCAAGAGTCATTTGATGATGCTAAGGTCTTGGTTGATACCATGCATGCTATTCCAATCAGAAAATCAACATGTCTAATGGTTGATAACGCACAGTTCTCGGTGTCGATCTCTGAGGTTTGGCGCATGGACAATCCTTTTCATATTATTGAACACCACTGTTACACTGAATAACATCAATCCGAGATCAATCTGATGCAGAACATCACAATCCAAAGACGAATACCATGTAGATGGTACACTCTTGCACACGGGAAAAAAGGGGATGCATATGAAAACTCCCAACAAAACTAGCAAAAATAGATGGACTCAGTATAGATCTCATCCATAAACGCAGCCCAAGAACATAAAAAGCAGCAGCATGATGCTCTATGCTCCAGCATTACGGCGCCCTACGCGGGCGACAAAACCGGCCTTGATGGGAGCAACTGACCTCCCTGAGCCACACTGCAAAGATAGAATGCAGAAAACATATGAGATTAGTAATGAAGATTTAAAATGACAAGAATTCCACCATAACACGGTACATTGTCATGTCAAAGCTCAGCAAGTCAGGTATGAAGAATCGACGCCACAGAAATGCAGATCATTGCGAATCATATAATGTAGGCAAAAATTCTCATGCATCATCACCGGCCAAAAGATAGAATGTAGGAAAAAAAATATCAGATTAGTAGTGCAGATTATTCCAAGGAAGATGACATGTATTCCAAACTGGTCCAGAACAATGGCATGTAGACGCTTAACAAGTTAGGGACGAAAAATGGAGGCCTCAGAATTACAGATCATTTTGATCATTGCGAATCATACAATGTAGGCAAAGATCTTATGCATCATCATAGGCCATAAAAAGTTCCATGGATATGCACTTTAGCCTTGAGACCCAGGGATAAAAGCACCTGAGTCACGTTTGTGAAGGTGATATTTTATTTTATTTTATTTTATTGGGAAACACATCTAAATTATAGCAAGACTTACGTTATGAGATCCGAGGTAAGAGCAAGAGAGATAAATTAGTCTTAAGATAAACCATCAGAAGCTGTTGAACATGATTCAGGAGAACAGAAAATTGTTCCAGAATACAATGGAGTCTGGCTAAATATCCAAGAAATTAATAACTTCGATGTAAACAGTTTTCCCCTGAGATAAACCAAGGAACAAAAATAGCCACAAACCAGTTACCTGCTCGCATCTAAGAAAGAAGAGACGGTTTTCCTTTGTTAGAATTGTGTCTGCACTTTTGCAACCATTGCAGATGACATATTCATCTGAAGTAAAGAAATTGGGGGTCAACACAGAATCATGATCAAAGAGACAATTGAAACACATGAATCAGCTTGTAGTAGCAGAATTTTTGCAGGACCTACACCGCAAATTGCTATTTTTGCCATGAAGCATCAGAGTAGGAACTTACTGACATATCGTCTCAATATTCCCTCAAAGTTCTTAGGAGCAAATCTGCCCTTCACAACCAAACGCTGTTGGCCATCCAGAGATCCATTTGTTCCCATTTCTGCCAACAAGAAGTTCATGACATGCTCTGGTTGTCTATGCATCCTGCATAGTTAGCCACCAGAAACATATAAATACTGAGCCCAGAAAAATAATCGACACAGTTGCATGTCTAATTATTTCTAAACGCACAAAATATGCACAAGTAATTTAAAGCCAGTTTACTCGAACTCTAACATAACTTACGTCTTGCACAAATCCATGAAGTTAACAAATACTGTCTTCTTTGTCCCTTCACGAAGAACTTGTGGTGGTCTCATCACTGTCCTTCGTCTATCTCCAGCGAGTTCAGGGTTATTCTCCCGAAGAATACCGAAAACCCTGCCTGAAAGCTGTAAAAGTACGATGGATGACAAATGATTTATAATATGGAGACTAACACAGAAACTATTACCAAAAAGCGATGACTAATACAGCCACATCTGATTCATAAAAACTTATGTAAAACAGATTAACTGTTAAAGCATGGGGTGGGGGGGGGGGGGGAGGGGGAAGTGGGATGTTTGGGATTTGGCGTTGACAGAAAAACAAAGACAAAAAGACTTATTCCAGTCTAAGAGCATTTGGGATTTAAACTCTTCAAACAGAAATGACAGGAACTAGCAGAATATAGACACAATAAGTCGATCAGCCATGATCTAGTGGAAAGCGGAGACCACAGACCTCGCGGTAAGTATAATCTCGATCAGTTCCATCCTCCCAAGGATAACGAGGCTGCTGCATCTGCAGGGTAATCCCCTCCCCTTCCTCGTCCTCTTCAATGATATCTGGCGAAAAGAACAAATCCATTGGGAAAAAGTACCAACAAAGTAAAAACTCAATAGAATTACGAACATGGAACAACATGCCTCTTACCATCTCTATCATCTCCTCCTTCTCCAGCATCCTCATCTGGAACAATAACTTCAACCTGTAAAACACCATTCATTACTCAAAGGTTCAGAAAAGTTTCAAGGTTTAAAAGTTGACTGATACAATTAATAGTAAAGGAAGTAAGAAAACATACTGGTTTCTTTTTCTTTTTCTTCAACCCAACAAAGGATGGTTCCAAACCCTCAGAAACTGCAAGTACAGAGTACAAATAGTTGACCATAATACTTGACAAGCAAACCCACACACAGCCCGCACTAACCAAAAGATTAATAAAAAACAGTCCACGTCCACAACGGCTTCTTCCATAGCTGTAGTAGAGCTAAAGGACAAGGCTCTAACATTAACACATGCGATTCACTCGGTTTTGTCCTCTGAATGCTTAAAAAAACAAAATGGTTTCAAATATTAAGCAATCGATCATGCAGATTATGTTGCATAAACCTAATGATGAATACTTTTTCTTACAGAAATGACGAACATCATGAATCCAAACCACTAGCTAGAAAAATGCGCGTCTATTACCACCCCCAACAACTACAGATTGATAAGCACTATACCAATAGCACCGAACCTAGAATCGCACTAACCGCAAAACAGAAATCACGAAAAGAAAGCACATCATCCTACCTGACAAGTTTTCAGTCTCCTCGACCAGCTTCTCAACTGGTTCCTCATGAGGCTCCTGAATTGATACCTTCTTCTTCTTTTTCTTCTTAGTAGGATCAAAAGCAGCTATCTGTACCATAAAAACACATCGACGATTAACACAAAACTTTGAGCTCAAAACAACTACAGCTAAAATGTGTGATAAGTTGAGCTTAATCATGATAAATGAACAGAAGTGATGAACGCAGCGAAAAATGGTAATGAAACCCCATCATCATCACTCACCTCAGGAACCTCTTCCTTCATCTCATCTCTATTCTCATCAGTCGCCATGATTATCTACTCAAACCTGCACAACAAAATCACAATCTTCACCAAATCACAAACACATACCACCCATTCAACCGAAACCCAGAAAATAGCAAACCGCAATTCGAACAGAGCCCATAAAAATCAACCACAAAGGGTAAAGAAAAACCCTTAATTCAATTAGATCCAACAATAATTTATCCGATTCCGACGAGGGGTGAGTGCAACATCAAAACCAAAACTTGAAAACAAAATGGAGAAAATCGAGCAACAACCTTGCTTGATTTCTAATTGGAATTGAGAGATTCGCGATGTGAGAAACAGATTGACCTGAATCGGCGGCGATTGATTGAGTGATTGGAGAAACTGCTTCTAGGGTTTTCTATCGAGTAGATTCTAGGGTTTGCTCCCAATGATCAAATCAGGAATTTGATAACTAGTATTTGTTCGGGTAGGGAAGTCAGATGTTATCAGGTGCCATGGGTTTTGGGACGGGCCGGGTCAGTTCTTTATATATATATATTTATTTATTATTGTTTTCCCGACAATCTTTTTTGCATGTTTCATTAAAAAAAATATAACAACTTTTATTGTTAATATTATTATATATATATTTTAAAAAATATGGTTCTATCATCATCTCATGGGAACCTTGCATTACATCAAATAAACAAAATTTGTAGCCGACTCAATGTACTCAGTATTATAGACTTTATAGCAGACAGGTGAAAATTGTGGTATACATCACTTATCGGTACATCAATACAATGATATCCTAACAATTAGTACCATATAACCATTAAATAACAATATTCAATGACAGAGCAATTCATTATTTAGTTCGAGTTGGCGGCGGGCTCACTTTGCAAATCTCTGCATCAAACCCACAATCCATGAGCACGAGCACCCAAGCTCGTTGCTGCTCAGAGAGTCGGTCTCTTGGACCCTTAACCTCGACTAGCTTTGCTTCGCCTGTGTAATCTCCATGGAAGCGCCACAAGAGCAAGTCCGGCATTCCTCGAGACCAGCTTCTGTAGTCCTGAGCCAATAGCCTACACAACAAGGCAAGGCAAGGGCCACCTATGCAAGCAACAGCTGCACGGAGCTCAGAGAGCAAATGTCTCTGCCAGTTGACACCTCTGCAAGCCGTCCCTTGATGGGATTCCCATGAAATGATCAGGAATGTCTCCGCCATGCCATCGTGGATCTTCTGTAGGTGGGATTCTATGAGAGTCTTTCTGGAGGAGTAGAAGCTGTCAGTCTCCAAATCCAATGGAGCACTCTGTGAAATAGTAATGTGTTTCAGTTAGTATCGAATCAACTGACATTCCTATATCACTACAAGATGACATAGAATGGAACTTTTGGGGATTATTACCGACTGAAGGATGCCCGTAATTTAATGGACATACAAATAAGTTGCATCAGCTGTAATGTACGATCCCAAGCGTCGAGCAACAAAATAGTCATGAGAATCAACGCAAGGAGAAATGATGAACTTGAAAATACAACCACCCCCAGTATCTCCCATCATAGATAGTGTTTGGAGAGGACGAAATCTATAGTCTTATCCCTGCTAAAACAACAAAAAATCTATTTTCGAAATGAACTTGAAAATACAAAAAGCATATTATTTTTACCTGAAATCTGTTGCGGAATACATTAGGCACATCAGTAAATATGATATCCCACATAAGCAGCCCAAAAATAGTCAACCAAATCCCTGTCTCTGTATGAATGCCGTGCCACCCACCGCCTTCTCCAGCATAATACTGTAAGGCAAGCTGCTCTACCCCACATTGTTCTCCATCCTCACCATAAAATCTGCTCTTCTTCCCCATTTGGCCGCCCAATGGCCTACCAATGACCTGCACCTGATACCATCATCAAACAAAACCGAATGCAACGCAACAAAAAATCATAAACCATATTTTCACTGCAATTCAGCTACGTATTCACCACTTGGAGACGAAAATAAAATGCAGGTTCAAAGACAGCGTGAGTACCTCAGGGATTTTCCTGTTCACGAATTGGGCATAGCTGGGAGTTTTCCAGCGCCTTGGTGGCCTGCCCAAGTGTAGTGCCCGTCTTTGCAATGCAACTTGGAAACCAGAACGAACCCATGGATCTAGTAATCCATTTTCAGCAACGGCAATGCTCTCATCAATACACCCAGTATGTTCTAAGTCGATCGACAGCCTCAACGTCCAATATCCTCTTCTCCCATCACAAGGAAAGTTACCCAGTAATTCCTTTAGTAATTTTATGGCATCATTGTACCTTCAAAAAACAGCGGAGATCATTCACCATATAATTGTGCCTTAAAAATATTCCAACAACGCCCATGATGCAAGCTTGAAAGATGCAACCTCAGTCAATGACATGCTACGATCTACTCTAGATTTCACGTTATTAATTTATCATCAAAATATTGAACACAAAGGTTGCAGACTTTACCGGTGTTCCCGCTCGAGAAAAGAGACACCCAACAAAACAACTTTAGAGTAGACCCATGATGCTGAAAAACACTGAAGAAATGCAGGTGTCATCTCCGTCTCTGTTACTAGAGATTGATCTATATCAGTAGTAGAATTTGACAAATGAGATTCTGATATCTCTATGCACCGTAAGACTGCTTCTGAATTTTGTTCATCAAGGGACTCATCCATGATCTGTGCGACTTCAATGGCCTGCAAAAATTGAAGTGTCATGGTTGGAAAAAGATCTGATGAAACTTTGTATCCAGCATTGTATTGATTGAGACAGATCCACCTGTTCATAAGCGAGCAAGTGATTCCGATCTGAGAATACTTCATCTGAAACGATACATTTATATAGCGGATACTTCACTATCCCCATATCAGATAGTAGGAATGCAGATAAATCTTGTGTTCCGTTTAAGAAGAAAAGTCTCTGCATGAAGCAACACCAGTTACATAATCAATCATCACCGAATGTTATAGAACTAGATTGCTTAATAATAAAATAAGAAACTACCTGGAGACGCCACACAAGAGATTCAGTAAATGACATAATACGGACACATGTTCCCAATTTGTCAAGCACTAATCTCTGTAAAAGTTGACTGCAGGAGAGGAGATAGAACAAAATCTATAATTGCGGGTAAGCTAAAATAGAGGGCCAGGTGATTTCAACTCTTTATAGAGTTTTCTTAATACCTTTGTTCTGCATATGAAGAGAGGAGCGATGTAACAAGGTCCAGCTTTCTTGTGAGATATAGGGGTTTCTACCAATTGAAGGGAAAACTAGGATTACAACCACAACAACAACAACAACCCAAATAAAGGGGGGAAAGGAAACGGAAACACAAATATGAAGTACCCACTAAAATACACTACATAGAGCAGCAGAGAATATTCATATCTATACTAACATAGAAAGCTGGATAAATAATACGCTCATGTTTCACTTACAATATTCTTCTGTAGCAAGCCTACGAAGAACACCAACACATTCAAGTTATTCCAAGTTCAGTTAAGAAAATACCCTTAAGAAGGGAGACTTGACATATACTAGAATTCTACAGGTAGAAGCAAGAAAGCGCTACTAGTCCAATCAAGGTAGTGAAATCAATCAAATGTCTAAAATCCGGCTTCTGAAAGTACTCACGTGAGCGCTTCAGGCTCTTGAGTGAGTGCATCAGGTGAAACTCCCACCCTTCTGCAAATAATTAAGTGAAAACGAGTGTGTTTTAGCAACACATGGTCCAATGAAGCCGAGCTCAGGAGACTTCAAGAAATGAGCATAAGCCCACTCCACTTTCAATTAATATTCAGTAATGTTTGACTCGTATCTGTCAACACAGTTCCCTTTAAGTGTGCTGTCATCATAAGCCAAATTATCAATTTAGGAGCATAAACCATGAAGCAACCCCAACTCAGGGTGCACCATCCATCTTGCTCAACATAGTGTGCACGGAAAATAAATAGGCTCAAAGAATACCAAAATATTCCACAGCGGTGTTGAAATATTACTCGTTTGAAAATAAGCTGAATACTGGTACATGGAAATGGCCTGAGGTTTGATTTATCTAAACCAACAGCAACAGTCTAGAAAAGTCATCATAGATAATGGCCTTCAAGTACATCATAAAAACAGAACGTTCTGAGTTGTAGAAATGAGTAGAATCCTCACCTTTGCGATCTTGAATGAAATCTCGAGCAACTCCGGAACAGTCAGCAAATTTAGAACTCCATCCAGATCATCTTCATCAGCTTCTCCATCCCAGCAAAAAGGGTGTAGAAAGCCCACTTCTGTATCACCAGATAAAAAGTCCTTCATCCCGGCAACAGAAGATAAAGGCATAAGTTCAAACTAACCAAAATAAGGAAACCAGAACCGTGACCAAGAAAAATACAACAATGCGAAAACTCAAGGGGCCTTCTATAACTATCTTTGAGTTTTTGGTAGAGTTGGTTCCTTGGATAGTAAACTAGAAATCACAAACTTGAGTCCATCCCTACACCTTTAGTGATTGGTGTGGGTGGGCAAACACATGTGCATGCTTCAGGCATATCCATGAGACAACATATGCAAAGATTTTTCTAAAATCTTGTAGTGGTTTTTGGTAGAGTTAGTCCCACAAAGAAGAATAATTACCACAGAGCGTCTTTGCTGCTTGTTGAGAATCCAATATTTCAGGATACGAAATGTTGGACATGCGAAACCATGGGCCTGATATGAAATGAACATTGCAGATATAAGTCAATAACTTGAAGAGCATGCATTAAATGAAAGGTACGAGTGAAATCTCTGTGGACACAATAGTCAGCAATAGAAAAAATTATCCGAAACTTCAGTTTCCTGCTCATTCAGAAGAGAGCCCTGACTGTATTAAACTCTCGGACAAGCTACACAAATTCCAAAATGTCTAAGAAAAAGGAAACAGCTGTGGCACACCAAACACGAACCTTTCCGAGTATAGAGTCGAACAAAAAGCCTCTGATCATCATCTGAGAGGGAGTTGAAAGATTCTGCAAGGAGTTAAAACACTTAAAATCAATGTCACCTGGCACAGAATTATTATACAGTATTCCTAGTGAAAAGGTGTACGACCATACCCAAGAATTTTCTCTCATCATCAGTGAAGAGATGCTGATTACTCCTCAAGACCTCCACCATTATAAAAAGAAAGTTGTGTTGATACTTGGCAATGCTGGGAGGAAACTTCTTTCCAGAATTCACACAATTCAGAGCATTTTCCCAGAAAGATGCGAACTTCTGATGATCTATCTCATGACAAGATATGGGTTGACACGCCATCTCAATGGGCACAACATCAAGAGGATTCTTTGGAACAGACGTCACAAATCCCTGCCTTGCATTGCAACCAAGGGTTAGCACCAGTATCTAACATTTGCATGGAACAAAAAAATAATGCCAAAAAAAAGGGAAAACGCTAAGAGGAACAAACCGAAGATACTTAGCAAGGTGTTCTCCACGTTCTCTCTTACAGAACAGTGAATACCCTCCTCCCATAATCCAACAAAATTGAAAATCCAACAAAGCAAGAAAAAGCGATAGGTTGTATGCAGGTTACCTGAAACAGCAGCTGATACTCATCAATCAGAGGAGACAAATATTGAGCCAAGTCTTTAGGAAGGAAACCAAGTTCACGACACCTGTCAGTTGCATCAACAACCTGACAAATAAAAAAAACCACATAAATGCCTCAATCAGATTTCAAGTTCTAAAATGTAATGTGGCGTTGCCAAAGGAAATATACCTTGATAGCATTCTTGTCCTTATCATTTTCAGAGTCTCTAAGAAAAGAGACAACATCTCCAACTTTGATTTCTGATTCATCGCAAAACCTACGACCAACAATGTACGTTTCAAGAACTGTTTTGGTGATTCCATCAACAAGTTCACCTTCATGAAGTGGTACCATCTTCTCTTTAGGGGACGTTGTAGAAACAACGTCATTTGCCTTATTCGTAACATTGTGCTCCTTCGAGGAATCATCTCTATCGTTATGCATAATAGAATCAATGCCATAAGGTTTCAGGAATCTGCATTCTTTGCCTCCATAATCAAATAACAATCCTGAAGCAAGACTCTCAGTTCTATCAACCATGCTGCAACTGGCCAAAGGGACATCATTTTTATAAACAACATCGTCTCCGGGAGAGGTTGGAGATGAAGCTTTACGTGCACGGGATGCTTTACTGGAGCGAGACCCATCAGCGGAAAAGTTGAACTGAAGAAGTGTACGCTGGGTCAATTTGCGTTTAGTCCCTCTCAGAAGGCAGGTATCTGGATTCATTCGAATTCAACCATGATCAGGCGTTTTCAGGTTAACGAGCAAACATATCGCAAAAGCGAATGATCAGGCCTATTTTCGATTTACACACTTGACTTTATGCTAGTTTGATCAAGAATCAAGACGTATGTGAAGAACATAAACAACAAGATGCCTACCCATGTGAGAGTTTAGCCTGTATTGTTCCCCACTAACTCGATTACCACAAACTGGACAAGTCACCAATTCCACATTCACCTCAGCTCCGATTCCACGACTTCCCCTCAGCTCCGATTCCACACGATTCGCCGCCCCGGCTTCACTGTTTCGATCATTGGAGAGACTCAACGAGCTCTGAGAAAATCAAAATAAATCAAATCAGAATCACCCAGAGAAGAAAAACAAGATTTTGAAGCAGAAGATGAAGAGGTTGGGGTACCTGGGTGGGAGAGGAGCGGATGCGGCGGCGATTGGGGAGGAATCGGCGCCGTTTTCCGATCAATCTGATCAGGCTTTCTCGTCCTCTCAGCATCGTCGGATCCTTGCACCGTCAGCTGCGGCTCCCGATTGAAGGGAGGTGGCCCGATTTTGCCCTGAATTTGAATGGAATGGATGTGTTCTTCACGCTTTGTAACCCTAATTTTCCCCGCCAATGACTATCTTGGGTGTCTTAAACAACGACGACGACGACGTTTGAATGCATAGTGATTTAAGCATTTGAATTATGGTTCTGTCGATCTTGTAACACGTTCTGAAAAAAGGCCTACATCTAAACCGATAACTTTATTTATGTGATTTCACGACTGTCCTCATATTGAAATTCCTGGTTAGCATAGAACTTCAGCTTGCAGCATCGAATAAAAGACTTGACCTTCATTAGAAGAAATTCCTGGTTAGCATCGAACTTCAGCTTGCAGCATCGAATAAGAGACTTAAACTTCATTAGATTACTTCTCCAGCGTAAACCGAAACCTACTCAGAAAACAATGGTTGCAGTCATCGACAAGGATGGCATAATTGTAATGATCATGGCAGGATTTTGCATACATTAAACGCAATAACAAGGGCACCCTTGCCTCAACCATCTCCCACCAATGCAGACTAAATACCGATCGATTGAACGACGAGGAATAAGACTAGTGCAAGGAAGAAGTCTCCATCTCTTTTCAACAGATAACATTTACACTGAGTTACAACAAACATGGCACAAAATTTCCTGAATTCTTTTGGTTGCTTTATACAGGGGCATATACAAGCACATAGAAGAACAGATACCACGGGCAAGTGATTCTCTTCGCCAACATCATCCGCGACATAAGCACCTTCCATGACAAATATAATTGGAAGTTGGCCACTTTAGATCTCACGCTTCTGGGTCATGGGGGCTTGTGCCGCTGATTCTTGAACTGAAGCTGAAATCATTGACCTTGGTCAAAACACACCGTAAAATGGGGCATCATGAAAAGGAGATGCGGACTATAAAGAGAAACAGTTGATGGCTACAGACCTTCAGAGGTGCTCTTAGGCTCAGCAGGGATGTCTCCAAGAGGGGATTGCTGTAGAGCAACGGATGCCATCAGCTGCTCTTCCGTGATTTTCAGTGACTCCTCGTTAGTGTAAACCCTGCTTGGAGTAGAACCATCTGCAATGAGCAACTTTTACAAACTCATCATTTCTATGATTCAATTACATTGAGGACAGAAAGAAAATAATTGTAAGAACTTTTTTTTTTTTTGAATTGAAAATAATTGTAAGATACTAGGAACTACAAGTCTAAACCCTAAACCTTTATATTTGTATCTTTTGATCCGAACTGACAGATGAAAACCCTTGAGTACATATAAGACGAAGTTAAAACATAATACAGCTCAACCTTTCTCTGTACTATTCATCATTCTTTGAGGATATATGGAGTCTAGTGCTTGAAGCAATAATTTGGTCACGACATTTGGTACACCCAGACAAATAGAGAGACAACACTAAGATGTCAACATGGACTAATACTTAGGCCTACACCATGCGATCTAAATCAGAGCATGTAGTTTGGGTATATAATTTAGTATCTATTATGTAATTACCTCAAGATGAAGGGAGAGGGATCACTCGAATACTAACTCAAGGAAACCAGAGGACTTGATGGTGGATTGCCTCTGCTCGAATCATACTAAGCACTTCCAACTCAAGGGGAAAAAAATTACTTACTTGCTGGGACATCTGGCTCAGCAACATCAGTACTGGAAACTAGAGGACTTGATAGTCGATTGCCTCTGCTTGAATCATACCCTGAGGATATTGGAATGTCGTCAAGGCCAATTTCCCGCTCTAGGCTGCTCTTCAACTCCCTAGATACTTCCTACAAACAAATCATGAAAACATGCAGATCATCAGAGTTCACATAAGAGCAGCAGGAGCAAAATTAAATGAGTCATAGCTATAACCTGAAGTTCTCTGATGGTGGGCTGGAATGCACGAAGGGTTTTACCAAGGTTGCGAGCAACCTGAAGAATGAACCCGCACAAATCATTTGGTGCGACACCAAAGAAAAAGATTTTCTAACAATTAGTCTCTAGAAAAATTCCCGTTGGCTGACAATACTATAGGATTGCAAAAAGAAGAAAAGAAGAAAAAAAAAACAGATCCTGTTATGCATTTTTTTAATTTTCTACGCTTTTAACCTTATGTTGAATCTACAGAGAATGTCTCCCAGGACAAAGCAAAATAGCAAAATACCTCCTAGAAACTTGAAGCAGTACTAACTACTACTGGGTTGCAATGGAGCATGGCACTGATGCGCTTCAGTTCTTTAATTAATCGGACAACTAAAACGGCTAAAACAGATATCTAGCACCCATTAATCTTTGAAACATCATTGCCTTCCAACAATCATATTCATATGGGCTATATTGAACATTACAAGAAGAGAAAATTTGATTTTCAAACAAGATATCATAGTCGGTGTCTCCTACATTCAGTTCCCCCTCCATCACACAAATCCAACCACAAGAAGATGCATCAAATGCAGTGAAACAATTGTATAAATTTGGCAAAGCTCATCGAACATTACAAGCAAGCAATCGTTGATTGCCATTGCGATCGAATAAGATGCAAGAGCCGAGTACTAATTTATAGCAATAAAGTCCATCACGAAATAACAATAAGAAGAACTCACTTCAGCAAGTCCTTTGGGTCCAAACACCAACAAAGCAACCACACCAATAACCAAAGCCTCAGGCGCCCCAACGCCGAACAACGAAGCGCAAACTACATTTCTTCTACATCTCCCCCTTCTTCCTACAGCAATAAACATTCATCAAATCAAACTCAACCACACACAACAAACCAACCGCAACACCTCAATCAACAAAACAAAAGCCTAATCGCATCAAACGAACACACAAATCTCACCAATTTTTTCATTTCTTCCATATACAAAACTACCCAATTGCCGAATCCCCCTCGATGAACCAAACCGGCCACGACCCACTTCACAAAACCTCGAGGGCAAGCATAAGATCCCGAACTTGATGGGAACAACGACACAATTACTAGAACAAGCAGAACCAGTATAACATGTATTAATGGTGGGTCGAATCGACCCAATTGACGATGTGCAGCTAAATGTAGAGATGGCGATGGTGGAAGCCATGAAATTGAACGGTGAAGCGACCCAGATTAATAGAATTCGGGGAATTAGGGGAATTGATTAGGGTTTCATGGTGTTGAATACTTGAATTGCAGAGGTGTGGTGATTGGGGTCTGTGGAGAGTGTTGAGGATGAAGATGAACTCGTCTTGGGCTAGGAAACTGGGCTTCGGTGGTTTGTATCTTGGGTCGATACTTTGAAGTTTGGACACAGTTGTCCCCATGTTGAGGTCCGAAAATACCAAAATATACAGGATCTTATTTTTGTTATGGATGATTGAAGAACATATTCCGATGATGACGGAAGACTATCTTATAGAAACAGAGTATAATGTCGTGCACACTCTAATTTGAAAGACACATCACTATCTGTGTTGGATTTTTAGATCATGTATAACAAAATATAAACATGATCATTTTTGTGGTAAAATTGCAAAAACTTGTACCTAGCACACACTTACTCTATCATACTCTTTATCAGTTTATCAGTCCACCTTATCAGTTTCAGTTCTCTGAATCCGTCAAAAATCAGACAATTCCCCATGGAAAATCGCCTGATTCATTGCAGTGCATTCCAATTAATTGTTTTAGCATGTTGTGAGCATTACAGTTACTACTAATAATGGTGTAATGTAATCTCTTCATCTTCTTCTGCTTCCTTGTTTCATCAGCACCATTAAACCTCTGAGGAAAAAATGACAGTTTTTCATCATCCGTCCTACAAGAGATCAACCTATCTGTCGTATTAGTTTCAATTCTAAAATTTCAAAATTTCAGCAGTATTTTTTGTTAGAAAGCAGAAAAATTTTGAGTCATCAACAATGGGATTTGTCACCATTTTCATGGTCATGTTTTGTCTCATGATCAGCTCTTATTCATCTACTGGTAAGTTCACATTATTCCATCCATTCCGATTTTGTTTTAAATATTTACACTCTGATTTGTAATGCTTGAATCTGATTGTATGTGAAACTGATATTTGGCATCTCTTAATCTATTGTTTTTAGAAGGGTACGATCCGCTTGATCCAAATGGGAATATCACGATCAGATGGGATATATTGCAGACGAATCCTAACGACTACGAGGTAGAAGTTACCTGTCTTCCATTTTATTCATTGTCGCGATCAAATTTCCATTCATATGTTGAATCACGAGGTAGAAATTACTTGTCTTTCATTTTTACTCTACATGGGAACCTTAAGTCGTGATAAGACGAATTTAGTACTAAAACGTGATAAGATGATGTTTTTGACTTTGTAGGCATTGGTCACTATATACAATTACCAACTATACAGACACGTCGAATGGCCGCCTGGATGGAGTTTGAGCTGGGAATGGCCGGACAACGAAGTGATCAACCACATTGCTGGAGCCGAGGCGAAGGAGCAGGGAGTTTGTAACCAAACATTGGGAGGTCAAATTCCTCACTGCTGTTTGAAGAACCCGGTGATCATCGACTTGAGACCAGGTGCTCCTTACAACAAACAGGTCGCGAACTGCTGTAAGGGAGGGGTATTGTCGTCAATGATGCAAGATCCTTCCAATGCAGTCGCCATGTTTCAGATGAACATAGGGAATAGTCGTGGTAGCACATTCAAGCTTAAGTTGCCCAGAAGATTTAGGTTTGGGAGCCCCGGGTACACTTGTGGCCATCCTGAGAGTGTTTATCCACCTACGAAGTTCGCTGATGATGGGGGACGTCGATGGACTTCGGCAATCAGTAAGCACTCCGACACCTTAGTTTCTTATGTTTCAGCTTCAAATTGTTAATTAACTGCTTCAAGATTGATCATGTAACATCTGCATACTATAAATGTTGATCTTGCAGGAACATGGATGGTGATTTGCAATTTCTCCCAGTTTCACGCTTCATGCACCCCTACTTGCTGTGTCTCTTTGTCTGCATTTTATGACCCAACCATCGTTAGCTGCCCTGTTTGTAGCTGTGGCTGCCACGATCAACCAGGATCAAAATGCCTGAAGTAAGTTATGTCTTTGTTCTGGCTTGTAACTTCTAATGAATCAAGACAACCTTAAACTGTTATGGTCATTGCGTACTAAGGCTGTATCACACTTTGCAAATGATATGAAGCCCAGGTAAAGCGTCGCCTATCCTGAAAGAACAAAAAGACCCAGACAAAGGGCCGCCTCTTATAGTCACATGCACGCGCCATATGTGTCCTGTCCATGTCCATTGGCATGTGAAAGAGAGCTATAGAGAATACTGGAGGCTGAAAATCACAATATCGAACCTCGACGTATATAAGAACTATTCTCAGTGGAACCTGGCAGTGAAGCATCCTAATCTGAAAAGCGTGGTGCAAGTTTTCAGTTTCAATTATCTGTCCCTTAATCAAACTGGACCATTCAGTAAGTATAGAATACCATATATACAGCATTTGTCCGACTACTGTCGCTTAACACGATTCTTACTTGCTTTTGTTCTCAGAAGATACAGGACTATTCTGGGGCGTTCGATACTACAACGATATGTTACTGAAATCGGGTCCAGACGGGAACGTGCAAACGGAACTCATACTGAGGAAAGATAAGGGTGATTTCACGTTCAGGGACGGATGGGTTTTTCCTAGAAGGGTTTACTTCAATGGTCATGAGTGTGTGATGCCTCCTCCAGTCCAGTTTCCTCGACTTCCTACAGAGAGGACTCAAGATGATCATTAGTTACATGTCTGATTTTCTGATAGTTTCATCAACACAAGCATAAGAAGACATTTAGGAAAACGGGGTGTTATGTTATTTGTATGTCTGTATACAAGTCTGGTGGCGACAAGTTAGATCAGTCCATATTTTATTTTGAGAACCCATGGTATGATACTTTTTCATCAATAATCCATACTAGACATTCAAATGAGATTCGTGTTCAGATCTATCATATATTTTGATCTTTTACCATCACCTCGGGTTTTTTTTGGCTGGACTAGTTTTCCAGTGGCGAATCAAAACAGTTGTGATATTGAGATAAAAAAGGTTCAAATCATACATCCTTGGTTTGCTAGTCACTAGTAGCAAGTGGAGTCCAAAGAAGGCCGCCTATGTTTTAGGGTTCTAATTAGCACTCAAATGAGTGATTTGTTTTGTTAGATTTTCTTACGAATAAAATTATCAAATTAGGATTACAAACAAATTAATTATTTAAATATGTCTTTTTCCAAAATGTAATTAGAGAAGACGCATGACACCATTCTCAAAAGAAGACGTCCACGCCTTTAGTAGAGGAGAAGGCGTCCTGTGTCTTTAGTTGGGATGAAGGCGCAAAACGTCTTTAGTTGTCCAGGGATGAATTGCAAACCCACATCGGCTAGGGTACTTGTTTCTATCCCATTCTCTCTATAAAAGGGACTTCCTCCCCTCAAGATAGATATTAAAATACACGTTGGAGGTACTTAGTTGTTCGATCTGATCAGAGGAGAAATCTCATGGTTCGGTAGGCAACTAAGAACATTTGAGATGCATTTATTGAAGAACTCTTACGCCCAATTGGTGGTTAGGATTCGAGCGGAGGATGACACATTCAAAGCGAACTTCAAAATGAAAATTGGTCTTAATTACATTCAAATCGATTCTGAAAAAAATTAGTTCTGTCTTCTTCGTTCCTGTCACTCAATGGACCAATCGGCCGAATTTTATGCTACCCAAGGCTATTACGAGAAGATAGAGATGTACCGAACATCAAGATTTGGAAGGAAAATTATCGATGCATGACGTCCACGAATTGGAGCTGGAGGTTTTAGACCGCATGAGATAACGGATGATCAATATTCAACTTGACGTTACATAAACGTACAAATATATGAGACCGACGTCAACAATAGTGGAGTTTCTGCATGGCCGGCGATGAACTCACAATCAACCACGAAGCTTTAAGTACAAGTTCAGAGAAAATCGTTGTTCATCTATATTATGAAGGAGACCAAAGCATGGCACCAAGAGGCATAACACATGATTGGTCTTTTTATGATGATAAACTTATTTTTCTAACAGTTAGTGTATATCTCTTTAATTCATAAAGAATTGCATCTCTTTTCTTGAGAACGATCCTGTAGCTTGAAAAACTAAATGTTCAAATCCGGTGATCTCCTATACAACCCCAAATCATTGAAAATATCAAACGATTATGACAAATGAGGTGTTGGGACAAATTCATCAGGAGTACATGAAAACGGAACAAATCCAATATTCTTAATTCGTGGATATGAATTAATTTAATCTAATATCCATATATTTAAGATATTTTTAATTAATAAAAAATATCCATATGTTTGTTTATAATTTAAAAATCATATCATCCATATATCATATTAGGATTTTTTAAGTTATATTAATATAATCATAACATTTGATCAATCATATATTTTTTAAGCTGATTTTTTGAATGAATCTTTTCTTCTCTATCATCCATTATTTACTTAAAAGTCAATAATTAAATTTAAATTTTTTTATATCACATAAATATATTTATGTTTAGTTTTACATAATATTATAATCTATTATGATATTTTATCATGCAGCGCACAGTCAGTAGTCCAGTATTATATTAATAAGTAAAAAAATATAATAATATTTAAGATATCTTTATTAAATTATAATGTTATTAATGGATGTGGGTGTTGGACTATTTTCCTTATCAATAGAAGACGTCCTGTGTCTTTATAAAAACTTCTTTTGAGAATAACGTAGGACGTCTTCTCTCATTATATTTTTTAAAACCCTAATTTGATAATTAACTTATTTATAATCATAATTTGATAATTTTATTTATTAAAATATATGAAAAAATAAAAAACTTTACCCAAATCACTCTATGAAGATAACGTGGTGAAATAGAATTGATCATAGAACAAGTTGTGTGTGGGGGCCCAAAAGTAAGACCATGTCAATATCAAGATTTGGCGAAGCAAAAGGCTGAGGATTATCAAAATGAGGGGACTAAAAGGAATCCTTCATCTCACCCTACTTGCAAGCTAGCTAGCTTGGTTAAAAAGAAGATGGATTGAAAAAGATGTTGGAGTGTCATTTTCTTGCCTCCACTAAAGTTTAGGGGAAAAAGGTAACAGTTTATCACAAAATATACAAAATGGATCTCTTCACACGTGCAGGATCCTATTTGTAAGCCACAAGTTAAAGTAACTTGTCTTCTATCTTCAAATTCCCTTTCTAGTATCCTCATAGATTTCCTATGATCTAACGGTAACGGTAACGGTACGAGTATTAGTGAACTCATTCCTTGCAGGTAATATGAATATGTATGCGAGCGTCAAAAATCTGAATACGTTAGAATTTTATAAAGATTCTAATATGTTTGTTTCGTAAATGACGATAACATTTGATCGTAAAACCTATTATATATTCAGAATATTCGTTGTCGTGGATGAATAAGATTCTAAATTGTCATTTGCTTGATCGTGAGATCAAAGATTTGATACTCTCTGAATACTTTAGACCAATGTTTGCCTTTAATGTTTTGTTATTGTGCGGAAACCTTGATCATAGGTTTTGTTTTCTCTTGGATCCAAACCATCCCCTCAAGCCATATACTCCATATTGGTACCTGTTACTGTAATATGTAGGGGTAAAAAGACCAACCAGACCAAAGTGCGGTTGAAAATATACATGGATATGGGCAGATGAAGACATTTATAACACATGGGTATTTTTCTCCAAGAAGAGGGAACATTTGCACGATTGCATCAATGTGCCTTTAACCTGCCTGCTGCAGCACCAGCACCAGCATCAGGGGATGAAATATGAATAGAACAAACCCTAAGCTCATGCATAGGGACCTCTCTTGCACATGTACTTCCCCTGCTGCCAAATAGGTTTGTTCTCACCGCATAACATGCCTCTTGCATTGATGATGGCATGTTCGTTCTCATGAATATGAGTTCAGAGAAGATTTAAATATATGCTCTACAGAAGAGAGGAGTATATAAATCAACTTACTGGATGGGTTGATATATGAGACTTGAATTTGTCTGAAATTTTACGAAAAAAGAAATAATTTTTTGAGTGTCATGTAAGAGGAGATAGTAGATGTATTGCAACAGATGATTATTTTGGTTTTTATATGAAAAAGTTACTAAATCGAATATGTTATATATATCTTGGAACGATCCAAATAAATAAATGTATGAAATAAAGGGAGTATCTTATTTAAAAGGAGTTGAACTCCTTATCAGTTATCACTCAAATCAACCGCTTCTTGGTTATATTAAATCTACTATCTTCGTTCCAAAATAATTACTCTCTTCGTTCCGAATTAATCAAAACGTAATTTTGATGAAGAATGAATATATTTTTTTATGATAATAGAGTTTACTGTAGTAATCGTGAGAGGAGTTAATGGATGTGCCGTAGCAGGTGAGATTGATTTGGTACTTTTTATATTAAAAATTATCAAAAATGAAAACATTTTATTTATTTTGGAACTGACAAAAAAAGAAAATGTTTCAATTAATTTGAAACCGATGGAGTATATTGTTTTGTCATCTTAGTCCGTTCCAAATTATTTGTAATATTTTTATTTTTAAAAAATACCATGTAGTTAGCAATTAAAGAAGATTGGGAGAGAAGGATTGTGTGGTTGAAAATTAAATTTGAAAAAAATAATCTAAATTTAAGTATATAAAATAAATGTTGTAATTTTAATAAGACGGAGGTAGTATTAAATTCAGAATTCCTTATCTTAATAAAATATGTGTTTTGATGTTATATTTTGTGATAGAACGGTGAGAATATGATATTTATAGGGAGAAATATTGACTTATGATCGTAACATGGAATATCTCACGCTGTTACGCTACCAAATATTAAAATCATGAACAGCAAATGCCTTCACGGAACTCACGTGCGCAGGCGGCGGAAATCAGTAGCCCAACCTCAGCAACCTGGCAGCCTCCCTTTTTCTTCTCTGACACTGCAGTAAAAATGATCAGTTTCCCTTTCACACTTTCCGTCATATTTCCGTCCCATTAAATAAATAATAAGATTTAATTTATCATGACAATTTATTTATATATTAATTTTTATTATTATAATAAAATTATTATTTGAATTATGTGAGTGATAGAAATAATAATAATAATAATAATAATAATTGATTTGATATAAAATAAAATATAAAGATATTTTGATATTTTTAAAATAAACCCATAAGATAATATTATACTCCAATGTGTTCCATAATATAATCCATACAGTTTTTATTATGTATTTCATTATAGTTTACAATTTATATCTTATATTATTTTTGATATTTTACAATAAATTTATAAAAAAACATTCTTAATCGTCTCACATATCACTCTTGTCGTAAACTTTTTATCAATGTGATTCTCCGTTGTTTATATTATGAAACAGATAGAGTAAATTTCATGAGATATTTTAAAAACAAGTGTTACTTCTTACGTTTCAAAATATAATCAACTATTTGACTCGGCACGCGGATTTATGTATGTGTTGAATTTGATGAAAATATACTTTTTTTTTTATGTTGGGGTTTACTGTAGCAGTTATGAGAAAAAACATTGGATGTATTGTAATCGATGGTGATTGTTTTGATATTTTTTATGTGAAAATGTTACTAAATAGACAAATGAAAAGGTGATTGTTGGAATATATTTTAGAACAATTCAAATAAGCACGTGTTGTATATATTATGAAAAGAAAAAAATATAATATGAAAAAAAGGGATATAGGAACTGTGCTAACTACAGTTAACACAGACTATAATCCTCACCAAATTAATTTACAACCGTCAAATATTTTTATATTCAAAATATAAAATTGAAAAAATAATG
The DNA here is from genome assembly GCA_001925005.1 of Drosera capensis. Classification (NCBI taxonomy): domain Eukaryota; kingdom Viridiplantae; phylum Streptophyta; class Magnoliopsida; order Caryophyllales; family Droseraceae; genus Drosera; species Drosera capensis. The sequence continues at coordinate 133 of LIEC01004366.1, read as the reverse complement.
CAACTTTTAAAAAACTATGAGAAGGATGGTAGTTAATATGACTGTCACTATGCAGCTCCTTTTTTGCCTTTTAGAAATACATGAATTGTGATGAGTACTTACATTCATCACGAGTATCATCGTGCAAACGTAC
>LIEC01004360.1:0-26848 GCA_001925005.1 Drosera capensis | reverse complement strand
AAATTTTATATCGATATATGTGTTATATTAAACATTTGTATTTAAATTATGACGGGGGAGTACTTCTTTACGGGTAAAACTATTTCCTCTTGAAATGCCTTCCAAATTAATGCAAAACTATTCCAGTACAATTACATTGATGCTCTCCGAGAAGGACTTGTCAACGTAGACCAAGTCGTACTTGATTAGAATAAGGATTTAATCTAGAAACAGAGTTACGTGACAAGCTTATCAGGGAGGTTTACCTTAAGCGTTTTCCTTAATCAAACAATATTATCCTAAGCATATAGTTATCATCAAAGAAAGATGGTTTTTTTTGGGAAATCTTCGGATTTGGAACACACGGAATATTTATGACGGTAAAACATGCTCCCATCGTCATTTACATTACATAACATTATCTGAATCTCACTTGGAGATCTTAACGGCTGTCTATCATCAGTGATCAAAAGAGTATTTTTTTTAAATGTTTTATTAGATGTAGAATTTTATTTCATTTTATTCTTTTATTCTTTTTTTTTCCCTAGAATTTAATCATATGAGAAATGAAACTGCATTCCTTGTTCTCTCCATGAAAACCCTCCCTTCCATTGAATGATATCGACATACATTACCATATCACAGGGTGCTATGGCTGGACCGTAGTGTATAAGTCAATCAAAAGATGATTTCAAAGGAAAGTGTACAACAGTAAAAATTGTGCATTCAATATACTATTAGATGAGCATAGTCAAGAACACGATTAACTCGATCATAAATAACAGAGATCATGAAATCAATACCTAAAGTTTTGTGAAAATAATAGATATAACTTGATAACATAGAAGGGAGCGGTTTATCAATGACTTAACTCCACTTGACGATCTCTCCAATGATTAATACTTATTATCGTACTCTTTCCTTTTTTTCAGGAATGGATGAAACACTTTGACTTTATATACGTGTCGATATAAAATTTGACATACGTATAACGACAATCAAACATAATTTTTTATAAATTTATCGTGAAACATCAATGGTTGTGTAAATTATATACTTTAACCTAATACATATTGCGGGACGATCAGACGTGATTTGATATGAAAATGAGACTTACATTCATGCGCATAAAATAATATAAAATACATATGCGTGTCAATTTTTATGGGACGAAGGGGAGCACTATTCAATACTCCATTCGTCCCAAAATAAATACTCACCATTTTATTTTTATATTATTTAACACATATTTTGAGAAGTTTCGTTATTCGTTTTAACGACGTAAAAAATTACGCTACTGACTAGAATTGAAATACATAACTTAATCATTTTATAAAAAAATGATATTTAATCATTTCACAATACAAATCAAAATTTATCTAGATAAATTCTCAAATCAAACTGTTATACTCCATCTATCCCAACAAAATTATCATGGTTAACTTACCATAATAATTTATGTATGTGTTGATTTTTATAATTGAAATTAATTTGTTTTTTGATTTTTATGAGTGAGAGAAACGAAAAAAAATAAAAAATTAAAGAAATGAACTATTATGATATAAAATAAATAATAAAATTATTTTGATATTTTTATAATAAAATATTTTTCAAATAAAATTAAAAATTTAAATAAAATAATTTAATTTAAAAAATATTATACTCGTTTAAACTAGCATAGTCTATGTTAAACCAGTGCGAAAACATGACATTGGAACGACCCACAGTTATAATGCAGTGTCGAAGTGGAAGTCTCACATTTGCACCTTGCAAAAGCGATCCATTATGGTCCGCGGCGGCGGTGTGAGAGGAGTGATACTACACGAATCGGCGCTTCTCCTCCCCGGCGACGGCGGCGATTCAATTCCGCTTCTCCGACCCGGCGCCGACTTCCTCCTCCGCGCACTCCAATTCTCCCAGCTCCGCACGGTCCATCCTCTTCTCTTACCTAACCTATCTCTCCTTTCCTTCCCTTTGCATGTTGATCTTTGTTCATTTCTATCTGCATGTTCGATTTTATGTGTTGTCTAGGTTTTGCATTTTTATGATGCATTGGTTTGTGTTATGAACTTATGATCATGATGCGAGTTATGTTTGTGGGTCTTTTATCACGAGCTTTAGATTTTGATAGAATTGGTTGTGCGACATGGTGTGAGGCGAGAATGGAAGTCAGGAGTGAGTTCGAATTCCGAAACCTTTTTTATCTGACTCTTGGTATTAGGGCATTGTCTAACAAGAAGAGTTGGCTTAGTGGTACCTGGTAAGCCATTCTTCCTCTTAACCATGTGGTCGGAGGTTTGACACCTCTTAAAGCATCAAGGAACAACCTTTTTTATTTTAGATATAACAGGGGTAAGGTTGCATACATTTCGTCTTCCTCACACCGTGCACTTTGTGGGATTATGTGGGTTTGTTGCTTTGTTTTATTAGGGTAGTGCCTATATTTCTTCAGGGGCCAAGAAGAGTGCTCGTGTCGGAGTGTTATCGTACACACTTGCATGAGCTGGGGCTATGGGTAGTGTTGATTATGTGACATTCTGATCTTTTCTAGCGGGAAATGTGTTTCTCTTTCTGAAGCTGTGTTTTGTCTTTCCTTGGAACAATGACCAATTGGGGCTTAGAAAGCATGCTGAAGTTTTTTGTTTGATTTCTTTTTGTAGGGAATCTGTTATGGATCTGATCTTTCAGCTGATAAGGTTGGTGCTTAACTGATATTTTCCTGCGCATGTGCATTTTTGAGTAGTTGACTGTAGTCAAAGAATCGAAATCCAGGGATTTAAGGGGATTGATTTGGTTGAAATTGGATCTCGGCATGAGGTGTCGTGTCATTTGTGAGTCGGTTACTGCTTTCTTCTATATGAGTTCTTCAATTGATTGTACTATGTGATGAGTTTAATACCAGCAAAAAAGCAACTGTTTTAGATCATACGTGAACTAAAGTTGAAGCATGACAAATTTTTTCCATAGGTAAAAAGTGGGAAGTGTAAGAATATATGTTTATAAGTGAACATTAGGCTATCAATTCACCATGCTCAATTACATATGTGGAGCATGAGCAATGCATTGGTCATAGATGGCATTCCCATTCTTGTGAATCTTGACGGCTTGAGGCTTGAACTTGTCAAATAAAGCTAGTATGAATGACAAAGCACGATTGCATCGAAATCCGGCTTCCACGACCTTTTTACAGCAAAGGGGATCATTTACCTTTCCATTTCCAAAGATTGCCTTGGATATCTTCAAACCACATGCTTTAGTTGTTTTGTCGATACAATCTCCTAGGTACTTGTAATACCCTGGCCTTGGTTGTGGTGGTAGAGGTTGACCATACCATGTGTCAGTAGGAGTTGACTTTTCAAATACTTCTTCTTGAGCCTTTGCCACCATAGAAATGGAGCCAAGAATGAAAAGCAATACTGCTAGAATTGTTGCCTTAGCCATATACAAAATCAAGGGGAGTGAGTTTTCTTTTCCTTTTCTTTCTTTTTTCTTATTTTGGTTGAAAGATTAGATTGTTCACCTTGAGAAAGGTATTGTGGAGTGAAGGTTATATATAGTGTTGGAGGAGTTGATTCGTTAGATTTCCTTAAATAATGACTTCCCATCTTATTAATTGATACTGTTACATGTCATTGCCAGTCATGAATGTAGTTCAGTTACCTATCTTACATTGGGAAAAATTTGTGAGGTTACGCCGTTATGGATATTCCATAGAGAAGAATTACTTCATTTTCCTCAGCAATTAATTTTCTTTTTGCTACCTCATCTCGTCTTTCCTGCTCTTCTGATTTGCTTTCTTTTACTTGAACATGCTCAAAGTTGTAAACTTTCTTCTTGGACTACTTGCGCCTACAAATCATAATCCTGGGAGCTAAATTAGTCCATGCGATTCAAGTTGAGGTTGTCTAACATAACATAGTTATGTGTTTCCATGAAGGCATGAACTCACCCTAGCTGATGGCTGTAACAACCATGAAATGAAGATCAAGTTGATAGCTCTAACTACCAATAAATTATAGGTAGGGCTGATGTTACAACACTTAGATGTAAGAGAAGGTAAAATGGAGCAGTCTCGACTTTGATCGGATTTCTTCAGAGAGCTAATCGAAGTAAGAAGAGGAAATTTCTAGCTTCATTTAGATCACCTTTTCACTTCGATTTCTTTCAATATGCTCATCTTGCTCGTGATCCTCCTGCGGCTGTGTAGACCTGTCAGTTTATTAGTAGAAAATCAATTGTATTATTTGTGATACAGCTCTGCTACTGGTAAACAAGGTTGGCCCTGGATTTCTGCAATGAATTCGTGTATGCTTTTTCACCTGTTTTTAGGAAACAACTTGCCTCAAGTTATCTGTCCAAATCTAAAGCTTATAGTGCTGCCTGATTGACAGGCATTTTTTTTTTCCTCCTACAAGTAAATTTTATTTTCCATGTTTATTTTCCTTTTCTTTTTTTTGAAGGCAAGTCTTCTTATGAGAATAGCAAGATTGTATTCTCTTGAGAGCTTTAAATTGGATGCATCTCCAATTACTGATGCTGTACACAAGATTTCAGCTGCTTTGGGAAATATTGGAGGAGCTGTCTTGTTTTTGGTTTCAGACAAGAAGAAAGATTTCTTTTCTGATCCGTGTAACAATGGTCTTTTTCTTGACCCATACAACCACAGATGGCTGATTGCTGTGTTGAGTGAGTATCAATTATCTTGCTCTTAATCCTATACCCCAAAAAAATTCTTGCTCTTATAAATCTTGTGACCTGTGTTTCCTTAATAGTACATGACCACTAATAAACTTATGAACTGGTAACAGTATTTGTATTCATGCTGTTGATACATTCACATGTCTTAGGTTCTGATGCTGCTATAGATGCAACTGAGATTTCAAGTATCTCTTGCATCAAGAAATTGGAGGAGTTGCCTTTCATCATTTGCCATATGAATAAAAAGGTACGTGCATGATTTTACTTATCTTTCATAATTTATTAGCTGTAGCAGACGCTGCTGTTAACAGTGTTGAGGAAGTATCTGACTTATCAACCTTTGATCATAAATTTAGAGAAAATACTGTGGTAAATAAGTGAATAGCATCATTAATTTCAGCCTGAGCCTTATCATTAGAGGGGACAATGTTCCTGGTATTACAGAATCACATTACGTCTTGTTACTTTTTAAGCCTTCATCTCATGTCTTCAGCAGATAGATATTAACAACATGCTTCTTTTATTATGAATTCATTCTTATGTATTAGCCATTAGGTAGGTAATTTTTGCTCATTTGCATGACATCGCTGTGGCAATGTAAGTGATCCTTAAATTTCTTATGTGTTTGAGGTTGTTTGTGATTATTCCTTGAATATTTTTTCCATGACATGTGTGAATTGTTGACATTCATGAATCAGGAAATTATAGGTGAGATAGTGACTGTTGGCTATATTATGAAGGCTTCTCGGCAAGCAGATTTTGCTAAGGTAAGCCCCATGTGTCGACTTACTTCCAGTAGGGTCAGTGTTTTCCTTGTTAATTATTTCAAGGATAATATTGATTGTCTTGTGCCCACATTGTCACAGCTAAGCCGTCATTTTATTTTCCTCTGATGCGTGATTGATGTCTTAAGGTTCCTTGTTTCTCACCTCACTTCTACATGTTATACAAGTTAGCCTCAGGCTTTTAGCAGCACACTGAAATAATTGTTTTTCTCTTATTGTAATCTAATCTATTATCCTCTGAATTAGTGTAGCTCGTAACACCATAATTTAGTGTGGTAGTTGACACCTTGATGGCAGTATTGACACATATACATGAAATGTTTTTTAAATTGTACTCCCTCTGTCCAATAATACATGCAACACTTTCTTTTTTGGGTTGTCCTAATATTCTTGCAACCTCTTTTAGCAAAATTTTAATCTAAAAAAATTCAAATCAATTATGTTTGGTTACCGTACACCCTACTACCTCTTTTTTAAATTGCTACCGTAAACTCTATTACCTCTAAAAAAATATCTTTCTTTTCCCAAATTCTGCAAAAAATTCAACACACAAACCCTGTGCCCGATCAAATGGTTACAAGTAAATTGGGACACAGGGAGTAATACTTAGTAGACATACCAAATTGGTCCATCAATGCTGCGAGGTTTGGAGATCATATATATGGTTATTTTGTTAGGAATGTGCATAGTCTTCCTTGTGTCATACTACTATTTTTTTTTCTCTTCTTCCTGGTTAAATATGAAATTGAAAGCAGTCTTCCAAGTTAATCTGCATGAATAACCGTTGACAGTAACATGGAAGTTTTTGTGTTTTTCAGAGAAGTGCATTTCCTATGTATCCTGAGGAAAGCGGGCTAATGTTCGTGCCCTTGACAAGTGAGTTGCCGATGATGTCCCAAATAAAAGAACTTGATGTAGTTCTCCACAAGGTAACAGATGAAATTGTCACCATTGACTTGAGTAGCACTTCAGGAGCTCAGCCAAAAATTACTTATACCAATGGCTTGCAGCAGCTGAGGAGGTCAGTTCAATTTTATGCTTGAGTGCGTATTTTAGTGCTTTGGCTGAATTCACTATGTTGTTTCAAGGCTCCACCAGACTGTAGTCTTCAACAAAATTCTATGTATATGTGTTTTTTGCTTCATTGTGCAATTGCAACTTTCATTTCAGTTCCTTTTTCTAGCGTTCTAGCTGTTTTCTGAGTGGCAACAATAATCAGTTCTTTTATCTCTTGTTTAAAAATAAATAAATCAAAATTGAGAGGTTGATGTTTAGGGGCATATCGATGTTGAAGAAACTAATTTTAGTTTTTCCCCAATTTAGCGTGTTTTTTTACAAATTACAGTAGTATGGTTCCCACATAGACTCGATTTTCGTGAGGCCTTATGTTAGACCTTTGACGTTTGACTCTTCTCGCACGCTAGTGGCAATACTGTCTTTGAGAGGTGATTTGGATGGAATCTTTGTTTCCCAGTAAAATTCAGAAGTACATGATAATACATCCATTTAATAATTTTTTTATAGGTGGGAGCCTTTTGAGCTGCCTTTTCTGACTTCTGAACCAGGGTTTATTTGTTTATATGTTTCCTGTGCAGCTATTTGGAACATCAGTCTAGTCCTTTGGTGATTGATCCATTTGATAACATTTACCCTGTTTTGGACCGTCTAAAGATTCAGCATGTTCTACTTGGATTGGAGGATGTTAACTTAAAAGGTCATCCCAGAATCAGGGGACCATATTTCCTGAAGGTGTTCTCTTCCCATGGTATTTCTTATCGACTTCCATTTCAATCTTATGTATACTGGTGCATCTTCGTTATAGTGACAACTGGTTGCCTAAAAGACATGTGCTGATGAGTACTAGTCTTGGGTTGTTCTAGTTGGAACTAATAACTCTAGGGCTACGTTTGCAGTATATGTTCTATTTTTATCTGGGTGTTGGATTTTTTTAATTATTTTTTTTAATTTTAATTTTAGCTGTATTGATCATCTTATACTTACAAGTAGTCTTTATTGACACCCTTCGCTATGAAAATTGGAGATTCCACTGAACTTGTGTTTGTTTCTGAGTACCCATTGAATTTAGGATTCAATACTTACAGACTTGTTTTGGATTTCCAGGTTGATAAATTTGATGAGCCTAATTTGTTGCAACAATTATCAGACGCCAGACTATCTCTTCCAAATATTGTCAAACCTCAAGTTGCCTGTGGTGTTGCTGACGCGCATAGTATGGTAATGAACCACAGTCTCTTATGGTAATCTTTAACTTTTAATTCTTCTCTGAGGTCATTGTATATTGAAGTTTAGTAGTCCTAGTTAAAGAATTGGCTATTTCGTTGTGTGTCTAGGATTAGCTCTTTTGTTACGTCCCTCTGAACAACACATTTTGTATCATTTGCTCATTTTCAGGCAATTGCCTTTAGGTTTGAAGATTACAAGGATCTGAATGTGCCACTTCCAGCAGTCATTCAGGTGAGCTACTCAACCATGAACCAGTCTGAGTGGAATGAGTTGTATTTACCTGTAGTATTGCTCATGCCATGAGGTGAATCCCTTGATAAACCTTGAAGAGTATAGACATTCTATTTGCATGGCTGCATTGGCAAATAATGGCTCTGAAGGGTTCAGGCAAGTTTAATCTAACCATCTGTATGGTATTTTTTCACCTAGTATTTCAAAAACTGATTCATATTAACAAATGATGCAACAAGACACCATTGTAGCTTTGCCATGAAAAAACCATCTGATGATGCGTAGTACTCTAAATGTCTATTGCTTTAGTATGCTGCTTTTTCAATACTTCCAATTCCTTCATCTTAATGAAAGTTTCCTTCATATAGGAATATGTGGATCACTCGTCTACACTATTCAAAGTTTATGTCTTGGGTGAGAAGGTTTTCTATGCCGTCAAGAAGTCCATTCCTAATTCCAATGTGTTGATGAAATCATCTGAAGCAAATGGATTAAAGCCTCTAACATTTGATAGGTATCCCCAATTCACTTTGCGAGCACTTGTGTGTCTTAAATTCGCTGCTCTTGATGACAATTTCCTTCTACTTATGTTGAAAGCATAACTGAGATTCGATACTTATGGTTCCTTCCACAGCTTAAAGTCTCTTCCAATAGTCGATGGACATCATGACATTACTGAAGCTCAAAGCGAGTTCGATCTTGAGCTAGTGACGGGGGCTGCGACTTGGTTACGGACGACGCTTGATCTAACTATCTTTGGCTTTGACGTTGTTGTGAGTTTCGTGAACTACTTTCTTTTTTTTACCTTGCTCTAAAGTGTTATCTTGAGCATGTGTCCATGCGATTTCAACATATGGCTTAAGCAAAGTTCTGAATACTTTCTTACGATGACCATATTGGAAAAAATGCTTTTAACAGACGGATGTTCTCACACTGCTTGAATTTCTCCAATGTTTGGATCCAGCTTACCTGTTCAAAGTCTTTATTCGCTAAAATGTCTTTCTGTCCCTCCCTTCTCTCTGAGCATTCCACTGCTTATTTCCAGATTCAGGAAGGAACACACGACCATGTGATTGTTGATGTCAACTATCTGCCTTCATTCAAGGAAGTCCCGAACAGCGTAGCTGTTCCGGCCTTTTGGAATGCAATTCGTGAAAAGTTTGAGAGGGGACGATGTCGTTCTACATGAATCTAGTCAAAGGTCTTCATGGTCTGATTTCTTGTAAAATCACTGAACTGTTTTGGTCAGGTGTCAAATCAACCTGTGATTTGCCGTGTGACTAAATACATTTACTTTTGCTACTTATGTTCTGCGGTGAGGTTCCAAAGGTACAATGGATTTGAATCCTTCTATCTGCTAAGAGCCCTTGTATCAGAATCTCTATTTTTTTGCTTTCTAATTTTCACTATTCGTTATACATAATGTTAAAATAAATTGATCTATAAAAATAGAGAATACTATAATAATACGATAATTTTATCGAATTTCTCATTCTCACATTATAATTTTTACAATTTAATATACATTTCAATATATTTTTTCAAAATTATTTTAACTTTTTTTATCACATCATCATTCTATTTTTATCCTTTTATATAATCTTTATTTTACATAATCCAATGCAAGTGGTGTAATTTATCACGAACTTTGGAATTCATCATGCTTGCTTTGATTTTACGCGGGTTCTATTCATAATATGTATAAACACTTCAAATATACATGTTATGTCCAACAGTCGTTTTCGTCGTACAAACTGATTGTCACAAATAGCCTAGTTGTTAATTGATTTAGCAACGGATATTGAATTATCAATCTCTAATTAGCGATCGATATGTCGCAAATTAGAAACCGTAGGGAAGTTCGTCGCAGTTTATGGTTCCATAAGCTTTACGACGGAAACATTAGGCAGTCGCAAATTAACGATAAAAATCCTTATTTCTGAAATGGATTATTTTGCAACGAAATCTGTCATAAATTAGCGACAAAATGAAATTTTGTCGTCCCATAACAAGTTTTCGAAGGAAAAAAAATAGCGAAATTCGAGCCTCGTCGGCTTTACAAACACAACTATACATCCAAAACACATTTTTGGGGTGTCAAATCAACATCAAACATCAACCATACATATAAGTTACATACAAAATTCCAATTACACAAATTATATATATTATCGTATAAATAACCAAAACATCCAACACAAAGCAGCAAACATCCAAGTTTAAAACACATGAGTCTGCTCGGACGCACTGGAAAGGGACAGTGGATCCCGAGGCTGATGGGGAGGTCGATTAAGTAGGTTGTTACCAAATTGATACTATTACGACAGCCGCTGGACCAACTGTGTCAGCTCGTCGATGCGTGTTGTTAATACCGCATTGTTGTCCTTCAACTCAATGAATTCACCTAAATCGATTGAAAGAGACGTCTTTCTACCCGAGGACAATGTGTTCTTCGAGTACAAATATGGAGCTAGCAGACCCAAGACCGTAGACGTGCCCTCTTTTGCACTCGGTGGTCTGAAGATACGTCTTGGTCTGCGCATCGTTGATCTCCTCCTCGGTCGACTCTGTACCGGGCTGTATCTTCGCAAATAGTCGATCCATGAGCTCCTTCTCTAATATAGAGTACTGAGCCTGAAGAAAAAAACCAAAAAAAAAAATATAACTCGAATACTTGCTATTTGATTGAAAAGAATAATTCAATTAATTCAATAATTTATGAAAAAAAATATATTGGGAGGTAGAATCTTAAAAAAAAAACAATCAATTAATTCAACAATTTATGAAAAAAAATATTAGGAGGTACAATCTTTAAAAAACAGTAAACTTATCGTCGTTTTCTTCGATTTCTCGTACCACCACACCACCTCGTCAAGCTCCCCGTCTTTCTTGGTGTGTGTCTTTTCAAATATCTCAATTTTTTTGGGTTTTCTCTTCAACTTCTTTTCCTGCAAACGAACTTCCGAGATTCAATAAAGAACCAAGAAAACTCCTTATCCAAATGTTTCCATACTTTACTGTCTGAGAGATGTGACATCATGTCTTCGAAACTTTGGTTATTGATGTGCCAAGGCATCATCTCGACTATGCTTTTAGTTGCATACAAACATTGTAACCTCGGGGAGATGGAGAAGTATCGCAACACCTTATGAGCAACGCGTTTTTTATCCCAAAGTTTGTCCTTGTACCTTCTTTCTCACAGTTGGAATACGTCTTCAAATTCTCTGTATCATTCAAAACAACATGCAACCATTAGGATATACGTTTATCTTCTTAATAGGAAGACGGATGCCTCTCATGAGTCGATTAGTGGAGTACAATGTGTCTGTCCTTACATTTGGACAAATATCTTTCAACAACGTCACAATGGCATCAGTCGTCCTGTGCGGTATATTATAGTCACACTTGATGTCCAACAACCTGAAAGCAACCTCAAGTTGGGATATTCTATAATCAGGATATAAGGGCTTTTTAACACCACTCAACATATCAAAGAAAGGCTTGAAAATAGACGACAGACTGTCATCGAAATCCTCTATTGTCTCATGATCTATAACCCTGAAAAAACCAAACCCAAACCCATCTAGAATCATATCCTCATACGGATTTGAGCACACCGTTCTCGAGCCTTCCCCTTGCTCAGCCTCACCCTGTTATGTCCATATCAAGTAGTTGGACACAAACTCCCGATCATACAAGTGCATTATCGCTTCATCCGTCGTTTGATATATCCTGTTATGTCACTTGACTCAAGGGTATCTCAATTGTTCGGGATAATTGAAAATCTGATTCGCAAGGACGAAGTTAATAAACTATTTAACATTTCTATCAAACACAGTGTTCAAATATCCATCAACAAGCCACTCATATATCCAAGATCTATTATAAAACCATGAAAAATCCGATCTATCTTTCTGTCCATTAAAAACATAATCAATGTATGATCATGACATTTTAATTACACTCACCTAATTAAAGGTTGAAGCTAAAATAATTTATGACATTTTAAAAATCTTATTCGACAAAGTTAAGTTTCACTAAGGTTTAACAAAGTACCTAATTTTATTTTATTTTTTGACCCAAACAAGTTACATCTACTTACAACACATATATATGGATTATCCAAAAATCATGTATTTTGTTTTAACTCATGAAAAAAATTCAAACAAATAAAATAAAATCAATGGCCAAAGGAATGCCATTGACGGGGGCCGGACAATGGCCGGAGGAAGACGATGGACGGAGGAAGGTGGTGGCCGGAGTAGTTGGGTGTGTTAATTGGGGAGAAAGTAGGGAAGAAATGACGGAGGGGGAGAAGCAGATCCGGGGCTTACGGCAAAGGTTTGCTAAGGAAGTGTGAAATCCGTGGTTAAATTGCGAGAGGTGTGGTTTGCTTGGGTGATTTGCGACATAAATTAATATGTTGCTAATCTTTATTTAACGGCGAAATCATAAATTCTGTCGTAAAATTTGCGATAATATTGTCGCAAATCATCTGTTTTTTAAGTGAAAAACATGTTGATTAAACTTCAAATACTAATTTAATAGATATAAACAAATTTATGTTTAACATATTGTGTATAAAAAAGGTATTGGATTAGATCCTTCCTATTTTGGTCTGAGGCAAATAAAAAATAATGATTTTACTCTATAAATTTTGAAAACAAGCACGAAATTATAAAGGGATATTTTAAAATTTTCATACAAACATTCGACACGAAACTTCTCCATTTTTCGACACTCAATCGTGTGAACTTTCATCCCACATCATGAATGAATTCATACATCTCATTTTTAACATTTCTATCAATATCCGGCTAACATTTCTTTTAACTTGTATTTGTTAAATAGCTTTTGAAATTTTAAAATTACGGGTTTTGAAATATGTATAAACATAAGTTTGGAGTTTATTAAGTAAAAATAATTATCATTTATACTAATTTATATCATTCGTTGTTATTATCTAAGTTGATTTTATTTGATGGACAAATAAGGTTTCTTGCAAAATATTTATGGGTGATGGAACTTACTATTTATATTGATCACCTCTTCGAATCGACAATGGAGATTGAACTATTCAACACTTCAATATCCACCGGTTATTGTATAATGGAATTAGAATTAATATTTATGTAGTTATTTTGATTGTACAAATATTTGTTGAAAATATGTAAAGGGAACAATCTAAATAATAAATCATGACTTAGACCATTTAGGAATTAAGAAATTTCGAAGACAATGTTTTTACAGTTCATTTTTTTTAAACATTTTTTCTCTCATCCATATTGTTTTGAGAAACTTAGATAATAAATTTCGAAGACAATTTTTTCGAGAAACTTGTGATTTTATTTATTAGGATAATTTTGTCTGAAATCCACCAAATAAAGAATGTTCAATGAAAAAATTATAAAAATAATTATCCGTAGTTTTGCATTTTTATCCATAGAATTATTTTAACCTTACGAGAAAATGATTTAAAAAAAATAAATTTATGATAAAATATACAAATTTCAATCATCATCAATATTACATATCAACATTACACGATATTTTTGTTATAATAATATTACACAAGAAATTGATATGAATCAAATTGGATTGAATATGTTTGGTCGTGAATTTATTGGGACAAAGACACAAATTTTCACAGGGATAATTACAAATATTGTAACAAAATATTTCAGACAAAGGTTTCATACAATATCTGAATCAGTCCCTGATAAACCAAATTTTCCACGATTTTCTCCTCATTTTCCATTTCCAGTCCACCAAATTTCCACTCCCTCTCCTCCACCGTCTCCTCCACACGAGCCGCCGCAATGTCCTCTCCATCACCGCTACAACCACTCTCACCACCGCCACCACCGCAACTACCACCACCAACGGCGACTAAGTCCCCGTCCAGTTCCTTCCTCTTCAAACGCCCTCCGATTTCACTGACAACTGAGTTCGACTCCGAGAGGCCATTCCTCTCTCACAAGCTCTCCACCATGCTCCTCGACGGACTTGCAAAAATGAAATTCTCGTTTCTCAGCGGATTTGACGGCGAGATTGGGGATCGGAGGGTGACGGTTGAGACGAACTGGGCGTCTGTCGAGTACGATGTGGAGGAGAACGATGCGAGGGTGCGGGGTGCGGTTGGAGTTGGGAAGAACGTGACGATCAGCGCGGAGCACCACGTCAGGGTATGGTTTCTTGATTCTGTTATGCGAGGGGTTCTTGTTGCGGTTGTTGTTTCGGTTGGTGGAATTTAGATGAATGTGAAGATCAGTGCGGCTCATCGTGTCAATGTGTGTGGTTTCCTGTCGGTGGATTGTTGGAGTTGGTTTCGTGATTGTTTGATGTGAGGAGTTCTTGCTGTGTTTGTTGTTTTGGTTTGCGGAATTAGATGAATGCGTTTTCATTAACTCATTAGATGATGAAATCTTGTTAAGTGATGCTCGTGTATGATCTTTGTTCTGGTGTAGGGAAATGTGTAATTGAAGAGTTTATTTGAGGTTTGAAGCTAGGTTTGTGGACCTTCTACCATCGGTTCATAGTTTTGCTAGAACTCGTTCCTTGACATTGACAAGGAATAGTAAAAATAATGTTGAATTTTAGAAGACCAGTGGACGCTTTTGTTAATTATGTGTAGTCATATGTTCGGTTCTTGATGAAAACAACCGCTGAGGTGAGGTTAGGCTGCATAGATTCTTCTCTATCAGATTCTATTTCGAACATGTGGTCTGGGAATAGGTATGCAGCGGTGTGTTTTATTGTTCTTTGATTTGTAGTGTTAGTGATTGAAACCTAGATTGAAAACTTGTGCATGCATTTAGAATTTTCCAAGATGATGCTTGGGGTTCTAATATATCCACGCCGTGAGGTATATGCATGAGTAAGGACACATGCAGGAATCTTAGGTCCATTATAATATATGCCTGGCTATGGTCAAAGTAAGTGCGCACAGTAAAATGTTATACTACCACTGTGCTATATATTATTTCTCATGACCAATTGAGGAATAAAGCATTGGTAACATAGGGATTGACTAGTAGAATGCAACTGGAGTGTCTGGTTCGGTGTAGAATAATGAAAATCTGGAAACAAGGCTGGTTTTCTTTCGAGTTTCATGGCTATGTTAACAATGATACTAAAATGAGGCAGAAGCTGTCTGTAGAATCATATTAGGTTCAATATAGCATGGGACAGTTTTAAAATTTTATTGGGACTCTTATCTTATCCTGAGATGCAGGAAAGCATAAGCAAAGCAAGTAGTTCAACTGGCACTTGAGTTGAGCCCGTCGCCTTCGGCCGGTTTATCTAGTCCTCTGAGTTTGGGGACTATTCAGTGGACCAAAGGGTGATTCCTTGGGGATAACCTTTTAAAGATAGAAAGCTGGCAGATTAGAGTCTTGAGAAAAAGAGTGTGAGATTGGGTTATGACACTGCAATAACATTAATGATTGAGTTGTACTGTGGCAGTGGGCAGGTATGGAGGAAAAGAGTGTTAGGTGTTCTGTAGTTAAATGTTATTGAAACATTCAAGGGTTTGGCAACAGCATATATGAAAATGTTGAATCATGGGGGTGGTGGTGTGCAGTTATGGAATGTGTGACATATGATGGCATCATGAATTCGAGGGTTTGGCTGATACTCATTCGAGAGAAATAGGGAGATATGATTAAATTAATAGATGCTTTGAAACCATGTACCACAAATTGGGAAAAACGGCTTTTTTATTTGGTAGACTTAAATACGCTCTAGATTCTGCATTTTCAGGACTTCGGTACATTATGGTTCTTTATAAAAACTTTGAGAATTCTTATAAGAAAGGTTTGTGAATGGTAAACCAAAATGCAGAAGATGACTTGTGCACTCTCGTTTACTCCACTTGGATCCTCGTCTGGTGTAGCAAGAATCCTCCTTGATACTTCCCTTCATGAGTTGAGATGAGTTTATTAGGGGGTTTCTTTATATATATATATATATAAAAGGGTATAGCTTATATGTTGGCCTCCTATGAAATCTGTGAAGCCGCAATCCACCATTTGTTAAGTGCTTTTTGTTAAATGGTAAAGATGTCATACATTGCACAAGATACTTTGTGAATACATTCTCTTCGTTTAACAGAAGGCTTCATACCTTTTTTAGATATCAGCAAGCTTTTCGGTTTGGCAGTACATGGCTAGTGGCAGGTACAGTAACCAGCTAGGCTATCAGCAATTCAGCAATACGCTGATCATCAACTATTTTACATGGATGGCATAATGGATTTTTCTAGATCTTTATTTTCGGGAGTTGCTATGTCAGTTATGCACCAAGAGTAAAAAGTTATCACAGAATAAATAGCTTTTGCGTGTAATTAAGGTTCTGGGAGCCATATGCTATTCTTTCTTTGATGTATGATTAAACGACAGCTTGACAAATAATGCTCGATCAATGTTCAGGCACAAAGAGGACACGTTGGAGTAGTTGCTAATCTTGCTGATCCAGCCTACAAAGTACAACTGGTTTCAACGATTCCTTCAACTCGTTTGGTGAGGCTTTTCATTTATTTTCAAACTTGACGCTAGAATCTTTATTCCTATGTTTAGTTTTTAATTTTCCAGCATGGGTGTTTCCAAAGGTGTACTACTGTGCGAGACTTATAGAATTGCTGGGATGAAACATGAGAGCAAATAAGATGTTACTTTCTACATTATAGTTCTTCCATCTTAGATAAATTACGACATATTATTAGACATGAATGTCTCACATAAATTACTATCTTTCCTGAATTGGACCCGTTTGAGGGGTCCAAATGTCCGAAATTCCATTAATATTAAATCACATAATCTTCTATCTCATTATTATTTCTCCCTCGATATACTCACTATTTAATCTTCTCCCACTCATAATTTTACTTCCTCCTCACAAGGAAATAGATGTAAAATATCTCAAAATCAACATATTTTTCTTGCTCGCAATTCATTTGGTACGAAGGAAATATAAGCTTTCTCATAAGACAGTTCCGTGGCAGCTTTTGTTTCAAGGCATCCTTATTGTTGCTTTGAGGGTTTTTGTGTATCGTGTGTTATATAAAAGGTATCCTTATGCTTTTTGATTTAAGAAAGAAAGAGACAGAGATAGAACTTTACTTTGTTGTTGCAATGACTTCATCTGATAAATGACATTGATGTGTCCCATTGTGTCATTGCATATGGTCGCACTTCGTTATTATTTTAATAACTTGGTACTGCAGCCAAAAGTAGCTTTACAAGTCCCATTTGCTGAAGTTTCATTGGAGGAGGGAGAGGAATTTGCCATTTGCCGAAAAAGAATTTGGTTGATAAATGGCCTTGCTAGAGCTTCAGTTCCAAACGGGGTTTGCACTGCTTCATACATCGATGGGAATTTGGATCTGAGATATTTGTACAAGGTGTGAATTTTCTTCCTTTCTTTTCCGGCTTGCATCCTTTGCCTTGAAGGGAGCCCTCTGTTAATTGTTGTACAAACCGTGGCACTAAACTAAATTAGTTGTTGCAACGTTCAGCAGGGGCGTTTGGGTGTATAGGCTTTTAGGCCCTCTTCAAGCATTTATAGACTAGTACTACCGTGTTTTGAGGGCTTTTTTCAATTAAGGATAGAGGAGAGAGGAGAGAGAGCCCATAAAGCTAGTTTTACCAAACACTGAATGGGTTTTAGAAAAATAGCAATTAGCTAGCTTTAAGAACTCATAAGCATTTTTAAAGACGCTACAAACTAACCCTAAAAAGGTTTCGACTTACATTAAGTGCTTGCTATGTCTCTCAATTATGTCTAGCCGTGATAGATTTTAGGACTCACTCTCATGTATTATGCATCTTATTCTTTATCTATTTTGGACTGAAGATGCTTTGAGTTTTGAGATTTTATCTTGTCAAGTTTCAACATTCAAAAGCGATTCACTTGGTGTTCTTGATGGGAGTAGATGTTTATGTTTGGCCCTTAAGATCCACCAACATGTATTTAGTCTTTTTCAGGATGAGGAAATAACATTCGGCTCAGGCATTTCTCTGCCTTTGAATACCTTGGATCCACTGGAAGAAAAGAAGAATATACACCGCATTTTATTTAAGCGTAGTTTTGGTCCTTCAAGCAAATTGAGGTGCATCTCTTTTGCCCTGATGTTCTCTTTCCTTGCTCTGTCCTGCTTTAGCGTAGAATATACCTCACGTTGTCCTATGCTTGGTACTGAAGTACTTGCTTTAGAATGTGCATGCAAATGCTTTGGTATTGGAACATGGTTGCCATGCTTAATGCATTTGCTTCTCGGTGAACCCTGTCATTGTCACTCCCCTGGAATTCTTGGAGCTATGTTAGGCCCTCAATAAAAGGGAACAGTGCAGTATTTTCATATATTTCATTATTTCTGTAGCTCGTGCACAGAACATGCATATTTCTTCGTGCCCTAGCTTGTAACACAGTAATAGATCGAGTGGGGCTTTGTGGCTCAAAATTTCTTGTTGGCGTCAAAGCTAATCATGAGGTCCATTTAAGGATTTTTGTAGAATACATGTCTCACACATTCAGAAGACGATGTAAGAGGCTAACCAAAAGATCCAGTTGAGGTTCGAGTAACTGAGCCCTATGTTACAAGTTCCAACACTTGCTGGTATGTGGTAGAGAAAAGACTATTCTTGTAATCATCCACCAAGTATTGAACAAACAATACAAATTGGGGCTGTAAGATTCAAAGTCATCATCTTGTGCCCCGTTTGCTTTGATACAATGTTGTGAGAGTAATTGTACAAAAGGTCAATCTGGCATAGA
Organism: Drosera capensis; assembly: GCA_001925005.1. NCBI lineage: Eukaryota > Viridiplantae > Streptophyta > Magnoliopsida > Caryophyllales > Droseraceae > Drosera > Drosera capensis. The sequence goes on along the minus strand of LIEC01004360.1, from coordinate 8,138 downwards.
AGGCTCATAACATTATTAGTAATTTGGCATACATGTTTGTAATACCATAACTAAGGGTTTGTGTTCATGTCTGTGGAACTTTGTCTCATGTAACATGCTTTTACCACATCATCATCTGTTTGAAAATGAAACATTATATTATTTTTTTCCGTTGCCTGTTCGAGTTATGCATTTGCTTATATCATATATAGCACTTACCTTCTGCTGCTGATTTCTTGCATCTCACCTTTGGTAGATTCGTTTTTAATGTAGTTTGTTTTTCTAACATCTTCAGCTATAGCTATGTTTTTGATTCAAACCACTGGACTGCGGTGTACAAACACAAGATTGGAAAGGACTGTAAGCTGAAACTTGGGTATGATTCCGAACGGAAACTTAGAAGCGCCTGGCTTTTGGTAAGTGCTGTTATACAATGGAATGCATTAGTTCAGCTGGTCAGTATATTGTACTTTTGTCAAATGTGTTGATGACTAGAGTCTTTCCATGCGTGCATGTTTTTTTATGTCATGATTTCTGGATGATAAAGGTAATTAATTAGTCTCTCGTATGTTGATGATTGGCATTCCATGTGCACTTGCTTGTATGATGTCATTTGTCCAGAGGATTGTGGCAACTTGTAACTAGTCTCCAAAAGATTCAGCTTTTTTCACCAGGATTACTTCTAGATAACTGCTACTGCTTTTTTGAAAGCATTAGGATGGAGCGTCATATCCTTTCTGCTAGATAACTAGTCTCTCGTATTGTTTCTCCCAGTTTGTTCTGTGCGGCCATCTGTTGCCTTCAAAATCCAATCAGTTATGTCCAGACGGTTGAAAAAAGCCCCGAAAACTCTTCTGTTAGTATTGCTGTCCTAGAAAGAAGTTATCCTCCCGTTCCACAAGTAATTTCAGTTTGCTTCGAGTTTGTTTTATTATGATCTGTAATTCTGTATGCTTTTAGGTTGCTAGGTTACTGAGTGGGTTATTCTTGGACATCTTTATGGTGTCTTACTCTTCCCGCATGCTGAATTTTGGGCATTGATTTCAGGTAGGAAATGATAACAGTAAAGCTAAAACGTCACCTTTGAAAGTGAACTTCCAAGCCATGCTACATGTACCCCAGGACATAAGAGCCTCCTACGTGTTGTTCCGAATCAAGAAGAGGTGGGATATATGAGGACGACGCCTGATGTTTCACACTTTACAGCTCTAGGAGTAGGACTCATATACTTGACTACCAATGCTCATGACCGTGCGATGAGAGTTACTTTCAGCCTCTGACTGATGCATCCAATCAGTGATACCGAAGAGAAACTACTTGCGCGTTTCAGATTTCAGTGCTAACCAGTGTGGATCCGTCATCCTTCTTGTAGAACAGGATGATTGTTTCTTTTTTTTTGTGTGTTGTAAATCATTAGCTCGTCAGAATTCAAAGTGATGAATTTAGGAGTCACGTAGTTGGAAGCCCGAGGGATCTCGTTGAAAATTTTGTTGGTTTCGTAAGTTCCAAAGTGCAAATGGGCATTCGTCAAGAGTAAGTGTCCCCTCCTAGGCGGGAAATCGGAGAAGGGTGTCTTAAGGATTCTTAAGACACGACCTAGGAGTGTGAACAATGGGATTTTCAATCATGATCAGGTGTTCTGTGTAAATAATTTTCATGCAGAATGACTGGTATGATCACATTTTGATTTTATTGATGTTGGTGTACGTTAAAAAATAATAATCTATAGTCAATAGTAAGTACTGGCGTTACCAGTGATTCAAGATTCAATGATAATTATTTTTTTCAGTAATTTTCTCAAGTACTACGACAACAATAATCAGCATTATATCATCAAGTTAAATGACCACAGGAATAGGGAGGACGAATTTTTTTTTTGCCTTCAACGAGTACTTAAATTTGGCCAATAATTCAAAGAAAAATGAATGAAATAAATAACTTAAACCATCAGAATATAACAAATTTGCGAATGATAATATCTCCTATCACAAGTTAAAACTTATAATTTGATGCAAAAGGATTACATTCAGTCTGGATTTTTTCATTCCTTGTTAAAGAAAAAAACAATCAAACACAGTAAAAGCGTAAACACTTTTGTCGTGGCTGAAAAGGGGTGAAGGGTAAAAATAATCACAGCTGTTGTCGCCTCTACTGCTGATCTCTGTTGACTGAAAGGAGCGAATCAGAGGATATGATGCTCTCTGTCGCCGCCGCCACGACCTCCGTCCGGCCACTGTTCCACGTCGCCACCGCGCCTCCTCTTCGACCAACGTTCTCCTCTTTCCAGTCTCCGATTCCCTATCCTCATTTAAATCTATCCTCTTTTTCTTCGTTATCCGTTTCTCGCTCTTCGTCTCAGCGCAGATTCCTCTCGCCAACTAAACGCAAGGTATGAACTCCTGTTGTTCCGTTTTCGTTTTTTCGATTTGTCATATCGTTTTGATTTTTTAGGTTATGTGGCATCTGTTGCGATTCGGTGAGCCGGAATGTGCAGAAATGTGAATGTGTTGTTATCGTTGTTGTTTTTGTGAGAATGTCTTTGTGGTTCATTGATGGATTTTGATGTATTCTACTTATTATGTTTATATATGAATAGAATCAAATGGTGAAAGGAATATGCTTTAATTTTCGTGCGCCTCGAGTAATGAACTTAGGTCTTGGATGTGATACTTACAAATGTCGTGGTTGTGAATGACACAATAATGGAGCGTTTGAATGGACAGACAGACTCGTGCTTTGTGCCTGTTGTGGCTCTGCACTGAGTTGGAGATTTGTTCTATGTATTGCAGAGAATTCTGATACGAAAGCGAACCGTGTGAATGGTCGGATAGCGTTCGTCATAACTTGGTCAGGGTTCCTCTTGTGTTCATACCCTTATATTGAGCAATTTGGGTCGTTTTATCATTTGAATGTCTGCTTGATAGGAATCTAATCGTTCTGAGATATATGTAATTTTGTTAACTTAATAGTATGATTTATTCCGAATGTGGATTTTTATTCCCTAGCCTTATTTGCTGTCTTTTTGAGATTGTATTTTACATCCTCTTACAACTATTAAGAATTCATGTCTGTATCGTTGGTTTCTAGATTATCTTACAATATGGGCACTTGGTTTTCACTAATGATTTACTACCAGGGGCTCTGTTTTTTGTGTCCTGGTATAGTGGCTCTGTGGATGTTCGAGTGATTCTCAAAAAGCAGATAAGACGAGGAATGAAGAGACCGGCAAAGTTCAGTCGCTTGGTTCTGATGCAGGCACCGGTTTTGATATTCCATCCCAAGGTCAGTCAGTTTTGGAGCCGCCAACAGAGTTACAGACTCTTACTGATGAAGTGGACTATATTCAGGTATATTGCACTTGTCTCTCTTTCCCCTGAGTGTGGCTAAGGACAGTTTGCTAGCCCACCCTGTGTTATTCCGGATTGATATATCAGCAAAGTTCTGGATGGAGCAGAAGTCTAGAAAGCTAACCGAATGAACTTTAAACTTTGAGCGTCGGGAACAATAAAGAAATTTGAGCTTCACATATTTCTAAACATGAAGGCCATTGACTTGATCGCTATTTCGCCCAACATTCGCTGTTAGCTTCTATGATTCAAGTTCTGAAACATCGAGCTAATGTACCCTGGTTAATGTCTTAGTCTGGTGTTTTAAGCTGAATGGAGAGCCAAACGAATTTCTTTCTAGGATCGTCATTGCTATTTTATTATGTTCAGCCACTATAGCTGTTCATTCCTATCGAAGTCCTTGTGTTGAGAGGCTTGCAGTTCGTTATGCACTCTGGACCTTTAACTAAGACCCCGAATATATTTTATTCTTTGGCTCTTCGACTTTTGAGTGAAGGGAACCATATCTGGAATTTATTTTTCTCTAAATTCAGACTTCTGAGCTTGTATTGTAGTCTGAGCTATAGGTCATTGTTTGCTCATAATGTTATCTTTCATAAGCTAATAGCCTGATATTTGCTTCATTAGTAACCTCTAAATCTTCTTAATCCTGTGCAGGAGTTTTTGGCCATTCAGCAGGGAGGCCCAAGAACCATTGGATTCTTTGGAACGAGGAATATGGGGTTCATGCATCAGGAGCTGATTGAGATTCTTAGTTATGCTTTGGTCATTACCGTATGGCTGCTTAAACTTATTCTACCCATCTGATTAGCCCAGTGCTATTTGTATTTTGATGAAGCTTCTCACATTGATGCTAAAACTGCATCTTTGATTGGCATCATGCCTGACTTAATAATATACAATAACTTGGCGTTTAAACGCTTCAGCGTTTTAGTTTTTAAGGTTGACATTATAATTCTGTTTGCAGAAAAACCACATATATACATCTGGAGCATCAGGGACGAATGCAGCTGTCATTAGAGGTGCTTTGAGAGCTGAAAGACCAGATCTGCTTACCGTCATTTTGCCTCAAAGTTTGAATAAACAACCTCCAGAGAGTCAGGAATTGCTTGCTAAAGTGAGGACAGCTTACACCTGCATATTTGGTGGCCTTTATTCCCTGACTCACCCATAACTTTTTGAATTAACATGAGTGCAAATATTTTTTGTAAGCCTACCGTTTGGTGAAAGTGAAAGTTTTCCTTTTAAAGGATACGTTAAGACCTTGAGGAGCTGAACTAGAAAAATATGCTTTTGAGTGATTATCATAATGAACGTTAAGGATCTAGGAAGATGTTGAGGAGTTGGAGCACAACCTCCTATGCTATGAGAGAAGGAATGGGGAGATGAGAACTGTACAACAAAATTTTAGCCTTTAGGTATCCTAATTATGTGACGAGAGATTTATGGAGAAACCACAATCATATTTCACAGATAGTTGCATTCCCTTCGAAGTGCAATTTGTGGATTTGATTTCATTTGCAAGGGCTACAAGAATGGGAGAAATAGAAGTACAACTCACATGATGTTTTCTTTGGTGTTATTGCTGTTTATTCTAGAGGGAGTGTGTAGGGAGGCAACTAGGGCATTGGCAGTTGACATTGTTGGTGTTGCTTGAGGTTGAGTTAAGCTGATGGTCATGTCCAGAGTTGAAAAGTGAAAGCTCTGCCTTTGTGGTAGTCTTACCCTATACGTATTCATCTTCGGAAAATATTATTTGTACGTGAAGTTTGTACATTTAGTTGCATGTGAAAGGTTAGCGTGTCTCTCCTGTATCTTCTGTTAGAAATGCTGGTTTGTTTACATGCATAATGTTCACATATAATGAAACTTCGGATGTCTTTATTGGCAAATTTAAAGTTGGATGGACAAACGTACTTAATCTGTTTGAATTCTTGTTGGCATTAGTATCATACTCAGAAAAGTTTTTGAAAAGGGTATTGTTCTTATTGTAGTTTTGAATTCGCAATCGATAGGAACTTTTCTTTGTTGTTGTGTGGAAGATTGTAGTGTCCTGTAATTGAATGCTACTATGATGTGTCAATTTTACTTTCCTGCCAATTTTGTCGTTCGACTGTTCTAATGCAATATATCTCTTGGATTTACAGGTGAAGAATGTCATAGAGAAGCCTGATAACGATAACCTCACTCTCTTGGAAGCCAGCAGGTTAGTGTTGTCTATATGTCTTCACCAAAGTGGTAACTTGCTGCATGAATCTCACTCTTATTGCACTCGATTTGATCTGTTCAAAATGAACTTTCTTAGAATGCTGTTAAAACATTCGATTGATTTATATGGATTGCTTAGGTAGAAAGAAGAAAAAGATCTACTTCAGTGCTTGAAAATTGCATGCATATCAAACGTTGAAGTTTTCTTTGCAATAAGAATGTTGGAGTTTTCTCTTTTTAGCCAAATAATATAAATAATTCCTGAGATATAATTCCTTTGGTTGTTACTATCTCTGATTTCGCCGTGAAAATATGTCTCTTGATGTGTAGTTTGCCTTCCTCTTGATGCTGATCGTCCACCACTTCCAGGTAGTTAGGTTCTCTTGATGCTGATCATCCACCACTTCCAGTTAGTTAGGTTCACTATCATTAGATTGACACCTGTGCTGCTGTCTCGCCCCTTCGATCTGATAGTGTGCAACTTTATATTAATTCTTTTGAATGGTATTAATGAGAAAACCCATCTTGGTGAAAACTCATCTTGATTATCTCGCATAAAGCTTCAACATATATCATGAAACACAATTTTGGACCTATGAGGGGGGAAAAAAAAAGAAGACAAAAAAGAAAGAACATTTTGGATATATATTTTTTAAAATGGTACGATGATGAAATCCTAGTTAGGCTTAGCGCGGTGAGCATAGACCGACATATCTGATGGCTGAGCATAGTTCTCATGAAGCTGTTAGTCAGTGGCAGAGATTGTGAGCGAACATGTAGCTTATGCCTTGATGAGAATTGAAGTAATAAGATAAATACAGTGCTCATTAGGTGTTAAGCATGTGTCAATGCCAATTCTCTAAAAGGTCGAGGTGGGTATTAGATGATCCTAAACACCTAGGAGGCATCTTGTTGTTTTGATATCTCTTTCCTCTAAATTTCTTAGCAATCGTTGCATCAGGAATCGACTGTGTAGCTTCATGCGTGTCTCTTCCCTTTCTTTTCCGCCATCTTTGTCATGCAATATGGTATCATAAACACTTGCGGATGTACTACTTATGATTCATGAGCAAGGAGTTGTCTGATTGTGTTGTTTATGCAAACTGCAGGTTGTGCAACATGGACATCATTTCGAGGGTACGGCAGGTAATTTGTTTTGCCTTCCATGACAGCAAACTACTCATGGAAACATGCCAAGAGGCCAAAAACATGAGGAAGATCGTAACCCTCTTCTACTTAGATTAGGTTTCTTTTGCCCTGGCTGTGCAAATCAATCAGTTCACATTAGCAATTCCTTTTATGGTCGAAAACTGAATAATTGTTTATTGTCAATTCGAAACATCCCCGTTATTGTCAATTTGTTGATGTTAATCCTGTGGTCTATCACGCTGCTTCCGTTTGTCTGATGAGTAAAGGGGATTATAGGATTCATTGAACTGAAATTTGATACTAGCATTTTGTATAAAATTGATCCACGCGTTGGATATTCAGGTTCTCTTCTCGTGATGAAAACATGGCTTAGAAAGAACATCTATTTCTAGATTCGAGCGCATTCAAATGTGTGAAGCTCTTCCTTGACATTGAAATATGGTAGCTGACAGGCGACAGTCACCTTTTTCAGTTTGTGTAGTCGTTTCGTAAATTCATTTTAGGGAGTGATTTGTTCAAACTTGATGTCATAAGAGCACCGGTAAAAGTGTCATTTTTATTCTTATAAGTAGAGAGTTTGTAAAAAAATAGATCACATAGTAGATTTTTTATCCTTATTTGGTTTTTTATATTATATATTTTTTTTTTTTATATTTGAAGAATCAAAATTACATTCCTTAAAATTTTTTAAATCATTAAAATAATATGAAAGTAATATTTTTGTGATAAAGAATAGTTTATAAAATATAAAAAAAATACAAATATTAAAAATTAATTTATTTTAACTGAAATAAAATAAAATAATTATTAAAATTGAAAAAATTATTATAAAATTATATAATATGTTAAATTGGGTTTATTAATTTTAATATATGAAAAATATGAAAATCTATATAGAAAATTTAGTGGGTAACTGAATCAAAAAATGAATTCTTATATATAAACAATAATATTATAACATTATATTATAAAAATGAAGGTAAAAAAATTAATACGAATGATATAATGATGGGTGGGAAGAGTGTTCAGAAATGATTATTTAGCTGCGGGTATCATATCTCCTACGGAGCTATAGAGTTGGGGTTCTAAGCCTCCGAACTCCCAAGTCGAACTATGTTTTGGCTTCTGTTTGCAACGTTTTTTGTTTGCATTTTAACTTTTATCTGTTCAAATTGCCGTATTTTTCTAGTTGGAAATTTCTTTCTTTTACTCCCCCTTCCAATTTGTATGTAAACCGTTTGATTGACTGGGAATCCATATTTATGTGTGGGTCGTTTGGAACACTTGCCCTCCCCTCCCATTAATCTATTTGAAATAGTGTGGGTTGAAGAGAGATCCCAAATTCAATAAAACGTAAGCATTTCTCTTTGCTCTTATTATACCTACCGTGTCTCACAGCCTCTATTAGCTAGACCGTTGCTGCATCCCCTTCAGGCTTCAGACATGGAATCCGTC
>LIEC01004354.1:5935-44906 GCA_001925005.1 Drosera capensis | reverse complement strand
TAGATTATATTTAATAATATTTTAAAATAAAATATTAAAACAATCATAGTTTGTTATATTTATTATTTTCTCTCATAATTCTTACAGTAAATTCCAATAACACAAAAAATTATATTCTTGTTTCATTAGATTTTACATAAATTCAATATACATATTATATCCGATTGAATCGTTATTTATATTTTAGAAAGGAATAAGTTGCACACCCTTTATTTGACTACCCTCTTCCCTTCGTGACATAGAATAGTGTGCAAAGAATTGATGGCTTGTATGTTTCTGATGCCCGTTGAATCAAACCCTAAACATATGAAGCGAATTACAAACACGAAGCACATCTATGTAAACTAACAACCTATGTTATCAAGGTCCAAACTAAATTTTCCCAATGGAATTCTAGCCTAGCCAACAAGGTCGCCGAATCCTCATTGAACACCGAAACCATCTCACACATAGTTGGGCACTTATTGCAGAGGAAAAGTTGAGAATGCGTAAATTAGAATTTAGGTAACAGACAGAATGGACACGATAAATTAAGCAACAGAGGTTTGGTTAACATACTTGGGTATTTAAGGGACCCCAAATGCCACTTGTTGGTTTTATATATTATCTTTTCGATCCGAAAAAAATTATGATTTTTTATTTTTATATTCTTATAAAAATTGATGAAAAAATTATGAATAGATGAAAAAAAAAAGATTATACGACATATAATAGGAAAATTACCTAATAAGAAAATATTATAATTTATATGAGACATTCAATTTTGATAATGTGTTATAATTCTCTTCTCTTCGTCCCAATTTAATTACAATAATTTGATTAGACACGAAAATTTATCTATACTAAATTATATAAATAATATTTTTTCCGCATTTATAAGTGTGGCATTTATAAGTGTGGCAGAGAAGAGTGAAATTTATAAGTGGGCGGGAGGGAGTACTCATACATTATATACTCCAACCAACAGCTCTTGAAAGTTGTTCACTTCCAATTATTTTGATTTTCTCCTCATCAAGACAAGGTAGCCGCAATCTAATTCCATGTTACACGACATTGAACGAATACCTAAAATTTAGTACTTCCTATAATTAAAGTTGGAGTGAAAAATTTTCAGTCAACAGACACATTATACAAATATACAAATAAGTTAATCTAAAGATCTATGAAGCGACAAAATCCTCTTGCATCAAACGCAAATAAACTGAAGAAGAGGGAGGCGGAAGAGAAGGGTACCAGAGGGCAGAGAGTTGTTGACCTCTTCATATCAATATTCGTCATCGTCGACCTCTCTGTTATTCTTGTCTTTGTCATCTCCGGCACCTCCAACATTTCCATTTGGCTCGGTAGAATTCTCTCTGAAAGGGCTGGACTCCGGCAATGTTGCAGGCTCTTCCTCATCTGATTCAGACCATCCTCATCTCAATCAAGCCGCAGTTGAAGGCACATCCCCCTGGGAAAATAATACAGGTATCAGATAGATATGTTCGCTCCAGGCTGTATCAAGAATAAAATGCTAAGCAGCAGAAATTAAGATTTTGCTGCACAGCAGATACTGCACCCTTTTTTTTTTCCCGAAGTGCTCAGAAAAAACCTGTCCTGTTCTGCATATTTTTCTAACTTGCATCATTAGCTGATTCTAAATAAGCCAAATAAAGAATATCCACAACACAATTACTTGTCACATGGGAACCCTGATCTCAAGGCACAACTCAATAGTAGCAGCAGCCAGCAAGGCAAATAGCTGTTAATTATCCCCAAAATGAGGGAAAAATATATATCAAAATTTCAAGCAATTGGATTCTATGATCTCAGTCAAGAGGTGTAGCCATTTAATCAAGGTTTTATTTTCATGGATATTCAATTCTTTAGTAAAAGGCGAAAGAATAGTTCGCTTTGTGCTCACTGCACGGCTCCGTTGGGTATTCACTTCTTCGTGTTTCCAATCACCATAAAAGTGTACTTTAATGAAGATTTTGCCACATCATCATCGACATCTGAATCTTCAAGCCCAGCTGCTGCCAGGAGATCTTGAGCATCGCCGTCATCATCTCTAGTTCTACCCTCGTCATCTCTGTCAACGTTTTTATTAAGCTGCTCCTCGTAACTAATATTGGCTTCTTCTTCCTCCATTTCCTCGGTGGGTACCCATTCTGTCAACCTCCATTTCTTCTGTCTCGTAATAGGAGGCAGTGTTCTTCTCCTTCCCTCTCCTTTTCTCCTCCTCTCCTCCTCATGCCCACCTTCATCATCTTCGCGTCGCATCCTATCCTTTCGTTTTGAAGAACCACCATCGCTCTTCCATTGTTCCGGAGGTGTTTTAGCACGCGAGAACAAATAAAGATAAAAGATGAGCAACATTTTGTATCACAAAATTCGATCATTTGTAAACAATGCTGATGCAAATGTCAACTAAACTTGCCAAGATAAATGTCAGATATTTCATAACAGGTTTTCAATGAATAGATAATTGATACAAACAAAACCCCACACGATAGGAATGCACCAAGTAAACCATGGTTTGCCAAGAAAATATGAGTTGTGTGCTTTCAAAAAATGTGCAGGGTACTTGCCTTGACACGTCGAAGATGTTCATCATTTTGCTTCATCCTCCTCAGATCTTCTTTTAATTTTCTCTTCTGAAGCCACTCTTTCCAAAGGTGTCAATCAGTGAAATAGTTCTCACAAAATCCAAGATGATCTATATATAAAATGGACAAGGAAATCAAGAAAATAAGCAAAAAAAAAAAAAAACGGAAGTTTTTCCTCTTCCTCAGCTTTACGAGCAGCTTCCTTGGCTACTGCAGCCTCGTGAGCAAGTTTTTCTCTTTCTTTATTCATCTTGTCTTCACTTTCAGCTGCCTTACGATGAATTTTTGTGGTCTCGATTATGTGCTTGCAGTATCCAAGGTGCGTATCAATTTTCTTCTTACCAAAAGTGTGAAGCTGAAGATTGGAAGCAGCAGACAACAGACTAAATACACGGATAGCATTCTCCAGCTCTGAGACCATAAGTCGCACCTACGACATTCAAAGAAGAAAACCAATGTGTTTAGGTCCAAAAACAGGGGACAAATATTTTCCTATAGGAGACGACACGGGACCCTAGACACACGGAATAATAGTCATAAAAGAATATTGCAGCAATACATCAGTTTACAATGACTACGATGAAGCAAGGGCTTGCAATTGACACAAACTATCAGAAAGCAAAAGGCTTATAAGGATGTACGATCCTTGCGTGTTTTGTTATTAAATTGATAGATGAGCAATGTTCAAACTCCGAATTACATTGTGTTGTCCAACGTTCAGCCAGAAAGGGTCGGTAAAAGCGCTAGTGAGCAATACACAAGCTTCCTGCCTTCTCCCAACAAAAGATGACAGATAAAGATGGGGAGAAAAGGGGAAGGAAAAAAAGGACCAAGTATATTCCGACAAAAAAATTGGTCTGCTCCCTGCTGTATCAGCATTTTAATCTTGGATTCCCAGTGCCTCCTTAAACGTTTGCTCTGCAAGCTGAAGAGTTGAGAGGCATCAGAAACCCAAATTTGAGGAACTCTTTAGTAGTTTCATCAATCATGAAGCATGCCATCTGTGGCAAATATTTAACAGTACAGGAAGAGCAGGACTATATGCAAGGTGGATTACATGAGACATGTCATCTGTCGCAAATAATTTAACAGTACAGTAAGTAGAGGACGATAAGGAGGAGAGAGGATGCCGTCAATTTCCACTACAGCGAGTTCAATCAAATGAGAAGTGGTTTTTATATAATGTTCAGATCGTCGTCATGCTAAGTGACCAAGTCCCAGCTCGCATTCAACCACCTCTTAAACCTTTGCTCCATAGAACGATAAGCATCCAAGAACCAAAAAAGAAACAAACTTTCAACTAAGACAATATAGTTCTTGTTTTTATGAAACTAGCACAACATATTTTTAACGGAAAAAGGGCACGAAAAGTAAAATCGTTAAATTTATCAGTATTATGGCAAGTGTTGAAGCAAACAATGGACTAACAGAGTGCACACCTCGAATTCTCCCCTCTCAAATTGAAGAACGCCAATATTGTTAAGCAGCTCGAGGGGAAGATTTTCACCCGCCTTCCTGAAAATATTGCACGCCTGCATCGCCATAAAGAGTCGAATGTTTACAGACAAGAAAAAGAATATCATGAGATTCTATTAATTGAAACCAAGAGTCAGAAGAAACGAATCCAGGTTCCATTAATATGAAGTTCGACAAAAACCTCTAATCCGAAGGATTGAAAAGAACTTACATTATTACAGGTAAAGAGAAAAAAAGCATGAATAATATTGAAATTCATTACAGTTTTGAAGGCATCTAAAGCGGCTCGAGCATCAGATGACATGACCAACTCCGCCAAATCCACAAAGGCCTGTGTTGAACATTGATCTAAAGTTTATTCAAACAGGAAGTCTGCTGATATAAAACCCTGGTCCTAGTACCAGTCATACTCAGAAGAAATGACAGCAAAAATGAGTAGAATGAAGGTGATAATACGAGTCAGGTAACACTTAGCATCCACTACTAGCTAAGTGCAGAGCAGACACACCATCTATCATGAGAACGAAATACCAGAGTAACTTACAGACAAACACAAAATACCGAATGTTGTTCATCAATAATGCCTAATATCACATAAATAAGCCCATGGAGTAGGGATCCACAGGCCCCAAAGAATTAAGACACTGAAAATTTAGATAAGCTACATATAATTAACTATGATGCTTCAAAAGAAACAAACCTACCTTACCTTTTCCCTTTCCAATTTTCTTTTAGTTTATTATTTTCTCTTATTTCTAAACTACTATATTTCAATTAAATGTTTATTTATTAAATTTTTTTCTTTCTTTTTTTGGGGAGGGGGGTTCATAGTTTGAGATCAGCCTGTTAGCTTGTTACAGAATCCAAACAGAAGGGAAGTAAACAAACAATTCCTATGAAAAAGAAAATACGGTAGGTAATGAATGTTTAAATAAAAAAGTTACCATAATTACACTTTATTATCATACCAAGAAGAGCAGGAACATAAGGATCTTGTTCATCATGCTCTTTGTCATCCGTTTCCATCATCGTAAATGTCCCGTATGCTTGCTCTATATCACCCTTCATTAGTAGAAGCTGACCTGACACAGAAGCGGAATTGAACACGCTTAGCATAACTTCACTGGAGTTCGCATATGAGAAGTTCGCATGTGACAAGATTAAATTCAAAATTAGACTATTGCAGATTTTTTCGCAGCTTTTCCACCATCAGCAAAACTAGGCGCTTTTTAAATCTTATTGGGCTGGCAAGTCCAACGTTTTGAATAAAATCGTGCTAAGAAGTAATAAAGTATGGTCTAATATGATTCATTAAAAAATTACACAATCAGATTTCAGAAAGCAGGTAATTGACTGCAAAGAGAGAAAAAAAATAGGGAGATCCGGTAACTCTGGAAAACTTTGAGAACTGTAAAAACAAAAACTAACTCAAAAGTCCAAATCATATATAGGCTGAAAGGTTACACACATAGCAAGAAGTACACAAGAACTAAAATGGCTGAAAGTGATTTAACTTAGCACGGCTGCATAGGGTGAGATAAATCTTACTATTGCTTAGAAGGGGAATTAAAAAAAAATGAAACGCTAAAAATACATAATCCATAGGGTGATGTTCATTAACTATCGGGCAATGCCAACAGATTGAAAAAATTTCCATCTGAGATCAATAGGTTAATTCAGGTTTGTCTCAATTCACCTCATTTACCGGGATAACCATTATCGTAAAAATAAATGAATAAACTTTGTCTAATTTCATGCCGATTGCCGATTGCGCAATTACGTCGTAAATTATCTGGGTTAGTGTTTCTTCGGCATGAGTAAGCAAACAACACCCCCTCCCCCTATCTCACCAACCAAGCAGTCTCTCACACCAAAGTACTAGAATCCAACAAAGTAGAAGTGAACAACAAAATCAGCACAACAGCTGACCTTTTCCAACCCTAGGCGCTCTATTGTAATAGTTAGTCGCTTCAACCATATACTGATCCTTCTCCTTCTTCTTCGTCTCTGTCCTTGCAAGATAAGTATAATAAGCCCCCAGCACATTCAGGATCGCAACCCTCTCGTACGTCATGCTCGCACAATGCTCCTCGATCTCCATAACCAAACCAACCATCACACGCACCAAACACACAACTCAAAAAAATCAAAACAAAAGCAAACAAACATGAATCAATGGATCAAATAATCAAACAAAGGTAATCAGAACTACACCAGAAAACGATGAATATGTTGATTATGATATGTATTTCAATTTTTTAAATTATTTTTAATTAGAATAATTTTTTTTGTTTTTTTATTATTTTTTTTCGATATTAATGTATAGAAAATGATTAACATCTATTTATTCTTTTTTATTTTTTTTTGAAAATTATAAATAAAAAAATTTCCAAAATCGTTCATATTGCACATATCTACCATGTGCTATACTTTTTTAGACCGCTATTACTTCATTCATTTCACATAAAACACAATTTTTTATAACTTTTCCTAACACAAGTACTAAAATATTCATATGATCTTACAAAACTCCATTATCTAAAAAAAATCATATATCATGATATAAATGTGTATAGTATAAAACAAATGATTGAGATTAAAAAATAAAAAAATAAATTATTAAGATCAAAAGATATTATTTTAATCTTATTTTTTAATTTATGTTATTTTAATGTTAACCATTCATTTTTTATTATTTATGTATATATTATGACAAACTTCCTAAGTAAAAAAAAAAATATTATTAGATATAAAAAATTGAATACATCGATAAAATCATAAACCCTATCAAAGACGATTTTGGTTCATTCCATGCATAGTTAGTTTTTCATCTTGTTTAATCATTCTTTTCGGATGAGATCATATCAAAATCAACACTAACCAAAATAACCGGAATAATTGTCCACTTACAATCACAAACTCACACAGCAATCCCACCCCACCAAGAAGCCATGAAAGGACAGTTGGCTACATATCGCTGTATCAGACGCCCGCAAAAGCAACCATAAATTGAAAGTTTCAACAGCAGTGTCGCTGCGTTTTTTTCCAAGCAACCAACAATCACAACTCCAAAGATCACCCAACAGCAGAAGACACGATCGCACCACACTCGCAGCAAACACAATGCCGACGAAACGGCAAGCACTTCATCATCTTCCCCCTTCACTCTCCACAATCTCGAAAATCACGCTTCGATTCCCTGGCATTTGCCCCCTTTCCCTTCAATTCAATTTCTAGGGTTCTTTGGTACGCAGACGCACGCAAGCCGCCCCCGCAATCCGACCCCGTGAGATCGATCACCGACTCCATCGAGAGCATCGTCGGCGGCGGCGTCGTCAACATCGGCACCTGGAAAGTTCAGATCACAATCTACGACCCCGTTCTTCGAGGTTAGCATTCACCATTCTCGATCTTGCCTTCTTCGTCTATTTTCGACTCGCGTGTGGCAAGTTTCGTCGCGATCTAGTCTGATCGTGTCTGAATCGATGGGATTTGATGTCGATGAAGTGTAACAACAGGTAAGTTTTGTGGTGGTCGAGCGTTCCCGAGACTGTACGGGGTGTCGTTTTCCAAGTACTACTTGTATCTTCATAATGTGAGGATCGTGGTGGAGGCGGATTCCGGGATAGTTGCGATGATTTTTCTTATCGGATACCGCGCCATCGCTTTGATCTTTAATGTCGAGGTTCGATTGATATTACTACCTTGATTGGAGATATAAGGAAATGATATTCTAGGCATATCATTGGTGAATCTGTGATTCGGGGGAAAGCCCATGGTTCGTTGGGCCGTGATGTTGGATCGGGATACGCAGATAAGGATCCCTGGTGTAGAAAGCACAGAGAGGGTTGATCAGGTGTGGATCCCCTGGTGCAGAGAGCACAGAGAGGGTTGATCAGGTGCGTAAGTGATCCAGTCCAAGTATGCGGGCAAGAGAAGGCCCATGGATTCAGGCTCAAGGGGGAGTTGGTGATGTTGATGACCTCACACATTAGGGGAAGATTGTTGAGATATGTGTGAGCAGGTTTACCCACATCGATCGTGGTGAAACAGAAAGAGTAGAATATATATATGAGGAACCCATAACCCATCAGTTTAGGCTTTTGGGTTAGCAGTTGAGCACAGTTCATATGTGTATTCTACTCAGGTCTGGTTAGGACGTGGTTTCCTCCTCCCTTGAGCTTCCAAGAAGTCACCCCTCAGCCTTTTTGTTCCTGCTGAACCAAACTTTTCGGAATATGGGCTCTCAGCACCTAACTGTACCTCACAGCATACTGTAGCCCAATATGTTGCTCTATTAACCCAGCTGGACTAACCTCCCATTTCGGAGATTATGAGAACAAGCTAGGTACACACAATGCTATCAGTTTTTGGCTGAATGAACAATTAGAATGGTCTGTATGCTCCATATAGTCGTTACACTTTCATTGTTTCATGTTGTGGTCTCTGTACGCTTTACGTTGTTTACTTTGTTACGAATGCCATATTTTCGTTACCGTGGTTGTTGTGTTCGATAGTAATCTTGAAAGAAGTAGGTTCATGAAGACCGGTTTGCTGTCTGGCATCTTGATGTCGGATTATACGAACCTGAAAGAACAGGTCACGGGTGATTCTAATTTCTGTTAGAGGGGATGGACTGGGATTTGAACTGACTTGTGTATAGAACAAGAAGAGCTGTAGTCCCCCTCATCTGATGGGTCTTGCATGATTGACTTTTGTGCTGGCTCTGAGTCTTCTAACTTGCCCTTAAACAGAGGTCAGTTTCCTTCCGTTCTTCATCATCACATAGTCTTCCAAGGGGCTCCTTGAGCAGTTACTTATCAAGCTACGACAATGAGGCGACCCCGTCTGTTCAACCTTTGATGTCTGCTTGTGCTTCATGTTTTCATTCACAGGCGATGTTCCATGTCCAGTCTCAATCTGCTGCATTCGTTAATCGTTATCATTTGTGTCTACTTGACTCGTTGTTAAAGCGACCAACCATCAAAAGATATTATCAAGCTACAGCAATGAGGCGACCACGTCTGTTCAACCTTTGAGATCTCTGCTTGTGCTTCATGTTTTCATTCACGGGCGATGTTCCATGTCCAGTCTCAATCTGCTGCATTCGTTAATCGTTATCATTTGTGTCCATTTCACACGATTGTCTCGTCATGTCACATCATTCGCCTGATTACATTGGGCGCTAGAGGTTCTCCATGGAAACTTGAAGACCACCTTGGACATGAGTTTCGACGAGGTGTTTAGTCACGACAATGCAATGTGGTCATTACTTATTTGGGATCAATAGCTGTAGCGACTATAGCCAATTAGAATATGATTTTCATCAAAAAAAGATTTGACTTTATAATAGCCAAGACACTGTACAAAATGGCTAGAGAGATTAGACCTGTGAATGTCACGTGAAGTGAAGGTACCAGGTATTCACCCGCCTCACCTCATATATGATCGACAATCGATGTGGACCAGCTGCTGCACTAGAAAGCAAAGCATGCAGCAGGCACGAAACCTTACAATTACGCCATGACAACGATCGAGCGCTTTTCCTTCGCCTAAAGGGAAATATTACGAACACGTTTTGGTTCTTTCTCAGGCAGTCAGATATGTCCGCAAATAAATACTCCCTCATCCCATATTTATTAAAATATTTTGATTCGACACGAGAATTTTTACAAGTGTTGAATTTGTAAGGATTTTGATGAAAAAAGAAAAGAGTTATTTTCTTATGATAATAACGTATACAATAATATTTGTGAGAAGAGATAGTGAGTGTATTACATCATATGAGATTTATTTGATATTTTTTTATGATAAAAAGTTACCAAAAAAAAGATTATAGGTTTTTTTAATTGACCAAATAAAAAAAACGTTATGATTTTTTCATGACAATTCCAAAGGATGTAAAAATGATAACACCAGATACAAGAAATATTAAGCACAGGACGGATCGAGTGGAGTTAGGTTATATTTGACACGTGTATAACCCTAGTTTGTCTTAGAGTTCAAAAAACCCTAGGAAACCTTACACCCAAGATCTCCTCCGCTACTTCCCTGCTCTGCCACTTTCTTGTGCTGCTGCCACCACCTATGATCGTCGAAAAGACTGTTGGAGGCATTAGTTTTGTCGAAAAAGTTTCGTTAAGGTGTTTTAACCGTGTTCACGTACAAAATTTGATACCCAAGACACCCAACGTTATTCCATCAATTGATGTACTATCTTTATATTTTGAGTCTGTAATGTCTTTGGAGTTATCTTTCAAATCGAGTCATGGACTCGTGGAAATAAAAATAAATAGACGGAAAAGATATACGGACATATAAACAAAAATACTGTTTGATATGACGTCCATAATTTTCTATAAGTTATGAAAATATTTTGATGGGACTCACCGATTCGTCATAGTCAGTGGAGGGCAAACGAAACTCATATACTCTAGGTTACTGAGTTTTATACTCACGGGTTATGTTTTTCGTTTGCAAGAAATCAACAGGTTGATGATAGAGTTCAGACAGTATGCATATAATTTATCACACCTTCCTTTGGATTAATATATAAATTTAGGTCTATTTTGATTATCATGTAATTAAACTGGTAGATTTTGACCAACTGAAAGCTTATTCGAATTTGATTAAAAGTTTACTGGAAGTTGACCGGAGATAATATGTAATCTGATTAGTTACATTTTGCTTATTAGAAATAGATTGTAATTTTGTGAACTAAATTTTAAGATCACAATTGTGTAATATAACTGTTTAATTGGTTTTTCTTATCTTCTATATCTCTAAATCCGTCTGGGTTACTTGGTCTTATTATGGACTGACGTGAAAATCGAGACGTTACAGTATCAAAATTAACGTACGATAATGAGTTAGAGGTTCAAAATAAGGCCCAACACCTTAAGCCAATAACCCATGAAGAATGGGCATATGACATGTTATGAATGACTAAGTTATCAACCTTTTAAGGAGATGGCTGATGTCAACCATGCATGATTCAACGATATATTATAAATATCCTCATTTTACATCCATAAAATATAATTTCTCTAAACCCAACTCTGTAATCATAAGTGAGACATTTACACTTTATTTACTTAAACATCATAGCCAATCCCTGAGAAAACCTTCTTGGACCCGACTTACCGATGCATTGTTTCCTGGTGTGATTGCAGACTTAGAGTTCGGATCGAGGCCCAACAATGCAAACTCCATCACATAAACATCTGGACTCACAAACTCGGGTTTCTTATCCATTTCCACACAAACACTATATAATCTCATCATATATATGATATTAAAGGACTCGATATAAACAGTCTATCTCCTACATGTTAGTAGTATAGGTTTAATAACAAAGACACCGTCACCTGATATTTTTTCCTGATATCCTAACAAAATGCTAAAACTCTAATCTCACTGTCAAAAGGGAAAAAACATTCACCAATGAACCACAATAAGTAAATAAAGTAGGAAACAAAAATACTACATAGAGTTGATGTTGCTCAAAAGATCCTATGAAGAACACCCTCCCCTCCTCTTGATTAATTACTTGTCTCCAACATACAACCTCTTCAAAATGGAGTATTTTTTTCTTAGCAATCAATAAATTAAAAGTGACCCTGTATGTCTCAATCTAGCTAGATTGAGGAGAACATAGCTAGCCCTTCATGGCTAGACATAGACCTGCCTTGTGTAAAAGGAGCTCATATGAACATATCTTATCTTCACCAGCAAAGAAATTAAGTTGTGTAGTACTCAACTGATATGGACCATGCATTGCAATATAGCGCGTGCATCATCACCTCCTATATTTGATGTCTTAAACTAGAATGCCCTTTTTTTTTCTTTCATATTTTTTAATTTTTTCAGTAGATATAATAGTGTGCGTTTGATTAAATATTCTCTTCATATTTTCCGCTTCTCCTCCGAGATAGACGTGACCTTGTGATAATGCTCAAAATCATCAATACAATATCTTTAATTTGACCATTCAATCGTCGCATTTGGCTGATGTCGATCACATAATCTATCTTGCGATATATGGATAGAATGATAGACACATATTAATGTATATGTGTCCTAATTACATATTACAGAGTATTGTAATTATAGTTCCAAAGGTCTTCATTCTGTGACAAAATAATGTGACAAGGGTTTTTATACTCGTTTTGTTTCATAATAAATATAACAAATCGATCGAGACGGATTTTTATATGTGTGTTGAATTTTTATGAAATTTGATAAAAGATATTATTATTTTTTATGATAGTGGAATTTATTGTAACAATCGTAAGAAAATATATTGGATGTACTATATCTGAGTGTGATTGATTTATTATTTTTTTATATAAATTTTTTTCAAATATGATAAAATTATAATTATTATGAGATATAAAAAATATTATATTTATTATAAATCAAAAAACATATGTGGATTTTTTTCCTAATATAGTAGGAAAAACAAAAAAAATTATCAAACTATACCCCACTTAAAATCTATTCTCAATCTAATGCATTTGATTATTATAACAAGAAAAGACATTGTACGTCTGTCAAAAAAAAAAAAAAAAAAAAAAAAAAAACTGTGCGTTTTATTGAAAAAGAAAGACGTCCTGCATGTTTGTGTGTGAAAAAATCCCGAACCCACAGCTTGTGTGCACACTCCATAAAGCATGGATTACTTGACACACAAGGCGTCTTCTTTCATGTCTAAAATGCATTGTCTTTTTTTTTTTTTTTTTTTTTAAGACACAATGTCTTTTCTCATTGATATGGATCAAACGTGTTAGATTAGGAATCGATTTTGAGTGGAGTATATTTTGAAAATTCTTTTTGTTTTCTGTTCCATTTAAGGAAAAAGTCCCGTATAAGTTTGGTGCCCAAGGGCTTTTTCCAAATTCCGGAGTTTGGGAGACTATCCTGAAAATGTGAAGGCATTTTCACCAGATTTGGTCTTGGTGTTCCCTTTATGTTTTGCTTGTTGAACCGTTATCAAAAGTATGTGAAAAAAAAACCCAATTAAATATTTTTTTATCTTATTCAAATTATAACATTAGTTTATATCAACAATAAAATTATTCAAATTATGAATCATCCGTAGAACGATCAAATATCGTTTTACGTAAAATTATCATGATATTAATAATAGTTTTAAATTATGTAATATAATGTTGGGTTAATAACATAATTTTCTTACGTCATTAAAATAATTAATAATTTTTTAAAAAATAAATATTAAATAATATAATAATGATAAAATGTCATCATTTACATATAGAAGGATGAGTTTTATAATTTGAATTGGGAAGAGAGAGTCGTTGAGAAGCATGGGTGAAATGATGATGAAGAAGATGGTAGCCCCCACAAATTCCAAATTTCATATTGTGTAGTAAATGATCATGAGTGTTGACACACAGATGATACTAAGATATGCCTTCACGTGGAGTGTGCACATGGCCAGATTTTCCTTTTCATAAATACTTCCCGTACATTACAAGAAAACGATAGTATGGCTATGGTCGAGATCGGCCCCATACGAGAGTTTTTTGCCATACTAGAATACTCCTTAACCATAGAGGTTCTTAGGATGTCTTTGTTTCAGGGATATAATAATGTGACGTCATTAGTTTTGAGATTAAATTATATATTTTAATGTCTACTAATTATCCCATCCCCACTAATTAGAGCATCAAGAATGGTGTTGGTTTTCGAGTGTTTGTACCCTACAAAACTGCTGATTTGAAGATTGAGCTAAAAAAAACGGACAATGGTGCACTAAACTCAACAAATTTGAAAGTACTCAAATACGAAACTCCCATGTAACAATGTACCTGTGAGAGCCTCAACTCACAATCAACTCCATTTTCTTTTTTTATGATGGGTGGCGTGGAATTGCTCCTACCAAAACGACCCCACATTGTTTCTTTAAGGAAAATATAAAATCATAAAAGTATAATTTGAAGACTTAATCATTGTACAATTCAATCTCTGTATTTGCTGAGACCCTCAATAAATAAGAGGAAACTCAATATTTTGAGGTTTAAAACTTGATAAACAATGTGGATGTTTTTAGTCCTTCAAATATAAAATTAAGTTTGTTGGGTGAAACTAATTATCACATCCTTGAATCATGCCAGAAAAAAAAAAAACATGGAATAAAAAAATGGAGTAAGAGACAATGAGGGACTGTTTAGTCCAATCCCACCATTTTAATCCCAAAAATACACCATTAGGATGTGGCCAAGTCATAAAACGAAAGAACGTTCCTCGGTTCATCCCGGTATTGCTCCGTGATCTGACGCTCACATATAACACAAACTCCATGATTTTCCGTATAGTTGATTTCGTATGGAGCATGTATCTAAATTGCACAGACAAGGTTCTAATTACACTTTTTATTGCTTCCACAACGAGGAAACTATACAAAGGCTTGAAGTAGTCCTCCACCATTTTCAGAAATACATGAATCAAAATTAACAAGTATAGCAGGGAACCTTACAATCAATGCAAATAATTATTTTGGTATGTCACAACATACCAATCCAGCAAGAATCAACATTAAATATAGAGTTCGATGCACGGGATTTCCCTTTCGTAGATGAATAATCCGTGAACCCGGATAATCTTTTAAATCAACTTTCGTTGATACCAACATAAAATAGCTAAACGACTTATCATGTGGGATGAGGATAGCACAATATCAAGTTCGATGTTGATAATGTGAATGTGGAAATTCAAATCAAACAAGCGGAATTATTAATATCAACATCTCCATACTTCTTTGGTTAATTCTATGTGACGGATCAACGACCACTTCTCATATCAACGACGACATCCAATAGTCATCCTGGCCGTCACCGCGTTCGTCGCAGCCCAATGCTCCAACATCTCATCAGAAAACAGCGGCTGCTCGGGCAACGACCCTGTCGCCAAGCTGCCGCTGTTGCTGACCGTATCATCATAACCGAACTCAAAATTATCGATGTTGGAAAACCCCCGACCCCTGAAACCCACACAGGTCAAGATCCCCGCCACAATCGTCCATCAGTCCGAAATCCAACATCGGATCACGGTCCTCCGCGGAACCATTTACGGCGTCAACGAACCCGCATTCCACGATCATGTCGCCACCGAGAAAATCCGTGTCTCCGGCGCCGACATTGTCCGAAGTGAGATTTGATTGATTTACCTGGTTATGAGCATTCGGGTCATCGATGAAGACCCGGGTGCAGCGGACGGCCTTTGTCCGTACAGCCTTTGATTCCGGCAGGGGCGGGACTTCATCGTTGCCTGACGACGAGAGCGGCATTGGTTTTCTTGATTTCTTGCTCTTGCTGTGCGAGGAGGAGGAGGAGCGAAAGCAATGGTGATGGTGGCGGTGGTGATCGAGTTGAATTTTCTTGCTGAGGTTGGTGTTCCAATAGTTCTTGATTTCATTGTCTGTTCGTCCTGGAAGGCGTCCGGCTATGAGTGACCATCTGTTGCCTAGGAGTTTGTGCAGTCTGACGATGAGATCGTCCTCGTCTCGCGTTATGTTCCCTCGCTTGATGTCCGGTCTCAGGTAATTCAGCCATCGTAGCCTACAACTCTTCCCACACCTCTTTAGTCCTGCATCATGACCATTACCATTACCGTCGGACCAAGTTATTTAAACATGAAGTTCATCGCTAAAATCAATTGATAATATAGAAAGATTAAGCAATCTCCGTCTTTTTACATAAGCTACCACACTGGACTAATAGTCTCAAATATCATCAGCAGAGTATTGATCAGTTGGACTTGACATACTACAATGATGAATTTGTTTATACCGGCGCGTTTGGGGAGCTTACGCCAGTCGCCTTCGCCATGGGTGTTGATGAAATCTGTGAGCAAATGATCTTCCAAGGCAGTCCAGGCTCCCCTATTCAGACCTTCCTTGGCACAACATGGGCTCCTCCCCATTTTCTTCACGTCCTCGTCCTACTTTCTAACTCACTATAGAGATATAGAGATATTCAACTTTAGACTATACTAGAGACTATAGAGAAATTCGACTTCAAAGTTTTGAAGATTTGGGCATCGGTGTTTTTTTTTTTTTTTTGTTTCTCCTTTTTTGTGGTGGCCTTTGAGGTTGGGGAGCAGGACTTGTTTGCTTTTATAGGCGGGAAAGAGACGAGAGGAATGAGTTGTTGGGAGAGTATGATTTGCTTTCATTGGTGTCGTACAACAGTGAAATTTATAAAATACACTGTACACGCACTCTAGTTAATAAAATACAGCTGCCACAATCCAATTTTTATATCCTGAGAGTACTGAATTCTATAGATCTGAAAAGGGACTTTCTCACGTGTTGAAGTTCATTGATCGGAGCTGCACCATAGATTTGCTGATTTTAAGGATTAGCGGCTCAGATTTCTATGCATCGAGTCTCTAATATCACGGAACTGTCTTCAGTTTGCGAGATACAGGTATAAGCACTATCATGGTACATGGTAAGCAGAGCTGAGTTACTGTCTCTCATTTGGGTCTCGTGGATAACAAACTTAGAAGTACATAGAGTGATTTAGTTGGGCCTATGATTTAGAAGTATATCTCTATTGTATGATAATCACTCACATCTTTCGTTTTATTAAAATTATAACATTACATAATAATTATATTATTTATTATATATTTTGAGAAAATATGTTATTCATATTAACGATACAATAAAATTATATTCAATGACTCAAAATTAAAAAAACATAACTTACAATATCATTAATATTTTGCGTTAATTTTACATATAACGACGTTTTATAGTCTCATGATCAATTCTCAACACAAAAAACTTTTTGATGCAAATATACAAACATTACAATTTTAACGATTAAAAAGGGTTTTTTTTTTATAAAAAAAACCAACCAAAATCTTAATTATTTATAAAAAAAAACCAACCAGAATCTTCAGTATTATAATTTATCAACTCAAATCATCTCTTACTAATCAACTTACCTACTTCCGTTAGGGTTTAATTAAAAAAAACTTGGAATAAGATTAAATTGCAAAACTACCCCTAGAAGTACTTAGAACTGGATTTGAAGATGAGGGATTCAATTTTTTAAAGTATGGAATTGGTATCTTCTATCAAGAGGATTTTGTCGATTCGAAGGATTCTTGACGGAGAAACAATTGATGAAGGAAACATATCCGAAAATAAAGAAAAAATTGATGATCTTTTTCTTCTTTTTTGTCGGACTCAAATGAAAGGGTATTTTCAAATATTCAAATGAGATTTGAAAAAAGAAAAATGAAAAAAAGTGAAGCTGTCGTTAAAATTAACAGAGAGTTTGACGGGAGTTGTCAAAATACAAGATGATAAATGAATTGCATGGGTAAAACGTATTTGGATTAGTTTTTCATAAATATTTTAGATTATAGGTGGTATTCGTGTCTTAAAAAAAATCCAATAAAAAGTAAAATAATTAAGATTTCATAAGAAGTTTACATAAATTAAGACGTGATAATCATGAAAATCAAAATTTATATCAATAAAAATAAAAAATAACATTTAGTCTCTCTTAATTATCATTCGATTGTATTTTATCATTTTAAGTTATAATAATAGACACTTAATCTTATAAAATTCAGAAAAAATCTTAATTTTTTATGCATTGTTTTTATATATATTACAAAATCTCATAAAAAAATTAAAAAAAAAAATTAAAAAATTGCATATAAAATATCAAAAATTCAAAAAAAATATATATGCTATTTTCCTCTACGAAAATAGCATTTCATTGCTATGAAAACTTAGTGGGGACAACACAACCGATAGCCACCGTGTGTGTTCACTTTTACTGGGCCCGACAAAGGACAATCAATTGGTTTTTCAAATCCGACCAGTCATTGGTGCTTCCACTTCTAGAACAGTAATATTATGCCGAAAATATGTTACCCCGACATAGGAGAAATAATTGTACTTTTTTGTCGTAAAATATGTTACTTGGTCCACTACATCATATTTTAGAATATAAGTGGTCCACGATAGCCTGTTGTTCACTTTTACTGGGCCCGAAAAAGGACACTCAGCTGGTTTTTCAAATCCTACCTGCCATCGTGGAGTTCCTCAAATAATATTAAAAATATAATTTTTAATCGTTTCCATTAAATTTTCAAAGCAATAAAATATTATTATCGTTGATGAGAATAACGATATTTTATACATAACTTTTTAATTTTAAAAATAAATATATATCCTTCTTCAAGGAGATTTTTGTCAATTTTTTTTTAAAAAAAATCATGAGTAAAAAATGAAGTTTTTTTTTTTAAAATTTATAAGATTAAATGATTATTTTCATTCATCTCATAAAAATTATAATATTTATTTTAATTTGATGTCCTATAAAAATTATAATATTTTTAAATTTGATAACTAATAATATCATATCAGATATAATATATCTATCGATTTTTTCATAACTATTATAATAAATTATATTTTTAAATATTATTCAATATAAATTAAAAAAAATATATATAAAATATCAAAAATTTAGAAAAAATATATGCTATTTTGCTCGACGAAAATAGCATTTCATTGCTCTGAAAACTTAGTGGAGACAACACAACCGATAGCCACCGTGTATGTTCACTTTTACTGGGCCCGAAAAAGGACAATCAGTTGGTTTTTCAAATCCGACGAGTCTCAATCGATCGGGCCCTGCCTACCGACGTGGAGCCCATCATTGGTGCTTCCGCTTCTAGAACAGCCGAATATATGTTACTCCGACTATCGGAAAAATAACTGTACTCTTTTTGTCGTAAAACATGTTACTTGGTCCACTACTTCGAGGACGTGTTATATACATCATTTTACAACTCTTGTGTCTAATTTATATTTTTCTCGTTAAATAATTTTTATAATGACACATATTTTGAATCGATATATTATTATACTTAATGATATTAGAAAATTATTAAATTGATTCAAAATTAAAATTCATAACTTAATTTATTATTAATATTTTATAATAGTTTTGTAAAAATAATATTTGATCGTCCTTGTTAGTAGTTAAAATACATATCGTTTTAAACATTATGAGACGGAGGAATACTCAATTTGGTAGTAGTTTTTAATTACTATTTAATTCTCCCTTCATCCCATGAAAATTTAACTTGTTTGATTTGGATCGAAAATTTATATGTTGAACTTGTATTGAATAAAAATAAAAATATGAGTCATTGTAACAAATGTAAAGAAATTAATGATATATTGTAACTGATATGTTATTCCATATCAAATTAGAAAATATTATAATTTTTATGGGACATGTAAATAAAATAAGTGCTATAATTTTTATGGAACGAAGTGAGTATTTTTTTGATGATATATGCAGAACTTGACTCAATTATAATCAAATATTTATCCTGTCCTATAATATAAACAATAATTACTATTTGTATGGTTGTGACGTCCTAAAATATATATAATACATTATATTTAATATCATGTGTTTTATAATATAAACAACATATTAACCCAATGCACGAATACATGTGTATTGAGATTTTATGAAAATTGATTAAAAAATATTTTTTAGTGATAAAAAGTTTACTGTAATAATTATGAAAATATATATTAAATATATAATATTTTAATATTTTTATAGGAAAAATTATTAATAAATATGATATATATTATATACTTTTTAAAACGATATAAATAAAAGAATATTTTTATATTATGGAAACTTTACAATTACACCATGACAAGGATCGAGCGCTTTTCGTTCGCCTAGAAGGAAATATTACGAACACGTTTTGGTTTTTGGAACGACAAATATTTAATATTAAACTCAATTGTGAAAACGACAAATATTAAATGGACGGTGACAGTGACACTTTCGAGTGAAATAGATGAGCTTTTTGAAACTCTACGATTGTCCGTACAGTGCGGGGCTTCAACCAACTGACACTGACCAGCAACCCCACCTCCCCAGCAATTATTCCCCATGCGATCCAAAAAAATGAGATAAAAAAAAAAAAAAAGAACCATTTCTCATGCGTTCAAATGAGACAAGCAAAGCTCATGGACAAGATACAGAACAGAGAGCTGGGAGTAAAAAATGAGAGAAAAGGACCTTTAATCCGTGTGGCAACAATATGATATTCTCAAGATCAAACGAGTATTGGTTCATCGAAGATTCCAAAGCTCGCATAACCAACTAATCATTAAGTTACGAGGATGGTCTGGCCTGATTTGTTTAATTAATCTCTCCTCTAATCATGGGAAGTACTGTATTACAATCATACTAGTATATAGTAGTAGTATCAAAATACGAGTTTCAATCGCCGAGGAGAAGCAGTCATTACCTTTCATGCAACCGCGAAGGTTGATCGCTCACAAACACATCTTCGAGACTCCTGGGAAAATACATTATAAATCATAAGGGTTAATAGCAAGAAATACGAATAGAAACAATAAAACAGAACCTAAGAATGCGTAAATTAGAATTTAGGTAACAGACAGAATGGACACGATGAATTAAGCAACAGAGGTTTGGTTAACAAACTTGTGTATGTAAGGGACCCCAAATGCCACTTGTTGGTTTTATATATTATCTTTTCTGTCCAAAATAAATCATAATTTTATATTTTTTATATTCTTATAAAAATTGATGAAAAAATTATGTGCAGATGAAAAAAAAATATTGAAAAAAAAATGATACGAAATATAATAGGAATAATTTAGATTATTTGATATTCTAAAATTGTCTAATATAAAAATATTATAATTTATATAAACGTTTATTTTTGATAATATGTCACAATTTATTTAAGACAAAATGAATAATGAATATCAAAAATTAGATCACTATTTTTGTCATCGTTATTCTTGTCATCGTCATCTCCGACAGCTCCACCATTTCCATTTGGCTCGGTAGAATTCTCTCTCATAGGGATGGACTCCGGCAATATTGCAGGCTTTTCCTCATCTGATTCAGACCATCCTCGTCTCAATCAAGCCGCAGTTGCAGGCACTTCCCCCTGGGAAAAATAATACAGGTATCAGATAGATATGTTCGCTCCAGGCTGTATCAAGAACAAAATGCTAAGCAGCAGAAATTAAGATTTTGCTGCACAGCAGAGACTGCTGATATAAAACCCTGGTCCTAGTACCAGTCATACTCAGAAGAAATGACAGCAAAAATGAGTAGAATGAAGGTGATAATACGACTCAGGTAACACTTAAGCATCCACCACTAGCCAAGTGCAGAGAAGACACACTATCTATCATGAGAACGAAATACCAGAGTAACTTGCAAACACAAAATACCGAATGTTGTTCATCAATAATGCCTAATATCACATAAATAAGCCCATGGAGTAGGGATCCACAGGCCCCAAGGAATAAAGACACTGAAAATTTAGATAAGCTACATATAATTAACTATGATGCTTCAAAAGAAACAAACCTACCTTACCTTTTCCCTTTCCAATTTTCTTTTAGTTTATTATTTTCTCTTATTTCTAAACTACTATATTTCAATTAAATGTTTATTTATTAAATTTTTTTCTTTCTTTTTTTGGGGAGGGGGGTTCATAGTTTGAGATCAGCCTGTTAGCTTGTTACAGAATCCGAACAGAAGGGAAGTAGACAAACAATTGCTATGAAAAAGAAAATATGGTAGGTAATTAAAAAAAATGAAACTCTAAAAATACATAATCCATAGGGTGATGTTCATTAACTATCGGGCAATGCCAACAGATTGAAAAAATTTCCATCTGAGATCAATAGGTTGATTCAGGTTTGTCTCAATTCACCTCATTGACCGGGATAACCCTTATCGTAAAAATAACTGAAAAAACTTTGTCTAATTCATGCTGATTGCCGATTGCACAATTATGTCGTAAATTATCTGGGTTAGTGTTTCTTCGACACGAGTAAGCAAACTCCCCCTATCTCACCGACCAAGCAGTCTCTCACACCAAAGTACGAGAATCCAGCAAAGTAGAAGTGAACAACAAAATCAGCAAACAGCACAACAGCTGACCTTTTCCAACCCAAGTAGAATGCTGGCTCACATCAATCCTAGACGCTCTATTGTAATAGTTAATCGCTTCAACCATATACTGATCCTTCTCCTTCTTCTTCGTCTCTGTCCTCGCAAGATAAGTATAATAAGCCCCCAGCGCATTCAGGATCGCAACCCTCTCGTACGCCATGCTCGCACAATGCTCCTCGATCTCTGCAACCAAACCAACCATCACACGCACCAAACACACAACTCAAAAAAATCAAAACAAAAGCAAACAGACATGAATCAATGGATCAAATAATCAAACAAAGGTAATCAGAACTACACCAGGACTACACCCGTCTTCCAGAATCTGTCGAAACTGCGCCACTTTGGCTCGCCTAAAATCCTCTCTCTGCATCAACACCACACTAATCAAACTCAATTAGGTCAAATAAGATGCCGGCAAAGGAAAACAAATTACAATTATGATTTCGATGCGAGTTGTTTGAATTAAAATTAGGGTTAGATATGGAGATGATGGAAGTGATATCGAACCGCGATGATGAGCCAGATATCGAGAGGAGCTTGTTCGGCGTGGAGGATGTCGATGATGTCGGAGGCGTCGCGGGGACGCTGGTCGAAGGAGACTCGCACCTCCTCCATTGTGCGTTGGGTCTTCACTTATAGCTTTAATGCGATTGTGCGTTGGGTCTTCACTTAGCTTTATTCTTAAGCTAATGTTCCTTTTCTAAAATCGATTAATATGTTGATTATGAAATGTATTTCAATTCTTTGAATCATTATTAATTGGAATAAATATTTTTGGTTTTTTTTTTCACTATTAATGTATAGAAAATGATTAACATCTATTTATTCTTTTTTTTTTAAAAATAGAAATTAGAAATTAAAAAAAAATTCCAAAATCGGTCATGTTGCACATATCCACCATGTGCTATACAACAAATTTTGAGACCTCTACTACTTCATTCCACATAAAATAAATGTTTTATAACTTCCTCAACACAAATACTAAAATATTCATCCGCTGTTAAAAAGAAAAATAAAATATGTTTTATGATATAAGTGTGTTTAATGAAATATAAATGGTTGAGATTGAAAAATGAAAAATAAATAATTAAGATTAAAAATATTATATTGTTTAATTTGTGTTGTTTTAATTTTAACCATTTATTTCGTATTATTTATATATATATCATGACACATATTTTTTAAATCAAAAAAAAATATTATGAGATATCAAAAATTCAATACACTGATAAAATCATAAACCCTATCAAAGAGGATTTTGATTCATTCAATGCATAGTTAGTTTTTCATCTTGTTTAATCATTCTTTTCAGATGAGATCATACATGATCAGATATCTAAATCAACACTAACCAAAATAACGGAATAATTGTCCACTTATAATCACAAACTCACACGGCAGTCCCACCCCACCAAGAAGCCATGAAAGGGCAGTTGGCTACATATCACTGTACCAGACGCCCGCAAAGCAACCTTAAATTGAAAGTTTCAACAGCAACGTCGCTGCGATTTTTTCCAAGCAACCAACAATCACAACTCCAAAGATCACCCAACAGCAGAAGACAAGATCGCAGCACACTCGCAGCAAACACAATGCCGACGAAACGGCAAGCACTTCATCATATTCCCCCTTCACTCTCCACACTATCGAAAATCACGCTTCGATTCCCTGACATTTGCCCCATTTCCCTTCAATTCAATTTCTAGGGTTCTTCTCTGGTACGCAGACTCACGCAAGCCGCCCCCGCAATCCGACCCCGTGAGCTCGATCACCGACTCCATCGGGAGCATCGTTGACGGCGGCGTCGTCAACATCGGCACGTGGAAAGTTCAGATCACAATCTACGACCCCGTTCTTCGAGGTTAGCATTCACCATTCTCGATCTTGCCTTCTTCGTCTATTTTCGATTCGCGTATGGCAAGTTTCGTCGCGATCTAGTCTGATCGTGTCTGAATCGATGGGGTTTGATGTCGATGAAATGTAGCAACAGGTAAGTTTTGTGGTGGTCGAGCGTGTGCGCCGGCGGCGGGGTTCCCGAGACTGTACGGAGTGTCGTTTTCCGAAGAGCCGAAGAAGTACTACTTGCATCTTCATAATGAGAATTTAGTGGTGGAGGCGGATTCCGGGATAGTTGCGATGATTGATCTTATCGGATACCGCGCCAGCGTTTTGATCTTTAATGTCGAGGTTCGATTGATGTTACTATCTTGTTTGGAAGATTGATGGAATCTTGTTTCTGGTGTTGTTTCTTGATGATAGCGTTAGAGGAGTCTGTTGCTTTCATGGTGGTTTGGATCTCTTTTGCTGGTTTGGTGTGCATCGTTGAATTGAACTTAATGGTGAGGAATGTCTGTATAATGCAGGGACCTCAGTACGGGTTAGGTGACTTCAGGGTGAGGATTGGAAGGATGATGCGCACTCAGTATAAGTACCTGATTGAGATTGTAATGGAGGTACTCAACGGCTTGACACTTTACTCTTGGTATTAAGTACATTGTAGTCTACAATCTGCATCATACATTCCAATCTGGAATTCGTTGGCTAGTATGGAAATCGTGTTGATATTTGTGACTTTGTTGTATCAGTGATGGTTGGTTGCTTTGTCGCACTCAGTGATCCTTTGGGGAAGTTCATATGCTTTATCTGACGATTGAATGACTCTATGGAGATATAAGGAAATGATATTCTAGGCATATCATCGGTGAATCTGTGATTCTGTAGTAGTTTGGTCTCCTGGCCGGTGTAGATATTCCTATCAATACTAGCCATCTAGATGGTGTGATTATTGCATGTAACGTAAGAGTTAATCATCTGAACTACATCTTTCAGTAGCATGTTTTTACAGCAATCTTATGGGCGGTAAAGACATAGTCTACCTGCTACTTCTTTTATAACCTCAACCTCATGGAAGACAGAACAGTTTCTAGTACCTTAAAGTGTAAAGAATAGGTAACGCATGGTGAGACCCAAGTTAACTAAACGTGGTTAGCATCTAATAGTCATGATGCTTGCCTCGAAGACTACTATGGCGCCTTGGATTTCTCTCCAACTTTCAATACATGGAGTTGCACATTTTCAGCTCTCCTGCTGTCTAGTAAGCATCTGGAGTTCAACAAAAACTATACATGCCAAATAAACCAGAAACCACAATAATATGCCATTTTCCAAATTTTAAAACATACTGAGGAGATGCAGTCCGGTTATGAAACTGTTAGGGACGTCCAGTTAGGAATCACCTAATACAGCCCATCCTATTGCTGGCGAGCGACTAAGAAGAGCTTGTCCAGTTTTTCTATCCTTTTGACCATTTATTTGTAGTGCATTCTGTCGATGTTGTTGAACCTTTTGGAGAAGAGAAAGATGCAGATATGAAAATTTGTAGTAATGCAATGAAGAACTCGAGTAAATTGTTCTAATGATACACTTTCAATATGTTTGGTTGGTCAGGTCTGAGAACACCCTTTTCCAAGTTAAGACATAGATGTTACATTGTGTTCTGAACTTGGTCTGAAGCTTTAGTTCTTATTTTCGAGATGTTACTCACCAATCTTCTTGATTTGGTGATAGTGATACTCAATGTGAGATCTTATGTGAATGTGTAAAAGTTGAGGCCACAGTATGTTGCATGGGTGAAAAGGGAAGAAGTTGAATCTCCCATGGAATTCTGTGATTGAAGTGCGTATGTTATTCAAATAAAATGCCACAACTTGACTTTTGATTCTTGATACCCAAAGAAGATCAGAGTCGCTCAACTCACAAGAGTGAAGACTCAGAGTTCTTCTACCACTTTCAGATTTTGAGCTCAAATATGTTGGTCCTTTCAGAGATCAGTCCAGTGCAGAACTTGCAAGTGTTTTTAACTCCCAATTTTTCTTTGTGATTGGTTCACTCATCTCTCGCTTCTCTCGCTGTCAGGTCATTCTTTCATTCTTTTGTCTCATTTGGAGTCACTTGTTATCACAACAACGTTGCTGAATGCAGGTGGAGTATCGCCCCAGTTCGTCCATTGTCCAATGCAAGCGGCTCATGGATGAGTTTGTCCTCTTAGGAAAAGAAGAAGTGTCCAAGAAGTCACCCCTCAGCCTTTTTGTTCCTGCTGAACCAAACTTTTCGGAATATGGGCTCTCAGCAACTAACTACACCTCACAGCATACTGTAGCCCAATATGTTGCTCTATTAACCCAGCTGGATTAACCTCCCATTTCGGAGATTATGAGAACAAGCTAGGTACACACAATGCTATCAGTTTTTGGCTGAATGACCAATTAGGACTGTATGCTCCATAGAGTCGATAGCTTCCCAAATACAAGGGTAATATCTAGCAGATGTACAGTCTGTTTCTTTACAATTTCGATTACAGAGTTTGTTGAACCGGATACTGGGCTGTATTGGATCTACTGTTTCTCAAATCTAATTGGTGTTACCTGATTTTCTGTCTATTAAAATCGAGTTTGATCAGTATAGTCGTAAGACTTTCATGTTGTGGTCTCTGTACGCTTTACGTTGTTTACTTTGTTACGAATGTCATACTTAGGTTACCGTGGTTGTTGTGTTCGACACTAATCTTGAAAGAAGTAGGTTCATGAAGACCGGTTTGCTGTCTGGCATCTTGATGTCGGATTATACGAGCGTGAAAGAACAGGTGACGGGTCATTCTCATTTCTGTTAAGAGGGGATGGGCTGGGATTTGAAATGATTTGTGTATAGAGCAAAAAGAGCTGTATGTCACGGGGTTAGTTCCTTACAACCCGTGCGGCACTCAAACTACTCTCACCTTTCGTTTGAGCTCAGCCGAACTCGCTCGCCTTCAATGGCTAAGTAAGAACTCGCAAGAGAAATGGAACTCGGAAACAGGCTTTGAGAGGAAAACACTTGGTATTACTCTCGGGTTTTTGTATGTTTACAACTCTTGGGATCTCTTTGAGGATGGCTTCCCGAATGATGGTTTGACAAATGAGCCAAACCCTCCTTATATACTACTCTAAGGAAAGTTCTAGACTCCAAGTTCTAGACACTTCCTTTCCTAGGGTTTACAAGATGGTTCTAAAATTATCTAGCAAACCCTACCAAACCCTATATATTTACAACATTCTAGAGTTTTCTGGAGTTCTCTTCATCCTTGGAGAATTCTCTAGGTTTTGGGCCTTGTTTGATGGGTCATTTTCATGGGCCGCATCAACATGTCACGGGCTTTACATGGGCCAAGTTTGGCCCGTGACATGTAGTCCCCCTCATCTGATGGGTCTTGCATGATTGACTTTTGTGCTGGCTCTGAGTCCTCTGATTTGCCCTTAAACTGAGGTCAGTTTCCTTCCGTTCTTCATCATCACATAGTCTTCCAAGGGGCTCCTTGAGCAGTTACTTATCAAGCTACGACAATGAGGCGACCACGTCTGTTCAACCTTTGATCTCTGCTTGTGCTTCATTTTGCTTCATGTTTTCATTCACGGGCGATATTCCATGTCCTGTCTCAATCTGCTGCATTCGTTAATCGTTATCATTTGTGTCTACTCGACTCGTTAAAGTGACCAACCATCATAGTTTGGGATTTTAAAAAACTATTTGCATCTCTCGGTGCTTTGTTTCCCTTTTCGATTCTGTATGATGGTTGGTATTGTACGGTTCCGTCATTGGAGCGAACCAATTCTCTTTTCCAATATGCTTGATGGATTCAATGTGACCACGTTTTTTGGTGCAGAGAATTCAGAGCTGATGAACTTTGAACTCAAATAGGTGTAAGAATTGAATCCCATAGAATTTCCTAGTCGCACTTCATTTCTCCACTCTTCAGGAGAAAATTGAATTCCAAGACCCCATTTGTTTTGCCTCATTTATCAGATACTTGGGTCGTTGCCTTAGATTTCATCTCAGCACAGAAAAAGGAAACGTGATGCGATATGGGGAAAGCTCTGCGCTTGTCTTTTCTCTTAAAACCGCATCTTCTGTTTCTTTTGAGTTGGTTGCCGTAGAAAACAGGTCGCTACCTTACTTCTTTGGATCGTTATTCCATCTTTCATCGGCCGTTTTTGGATCGTGATTTTGGCAAGGGACATCGCTATAGTCAGGTGACACGGTCCATTTCACACGATTGTCTCGTCATGTCGCCTCATTCGCCTGATTACATTGGGCGCTAGAGGTTCTCCATGGAAACTTGATGACCACCTTGGACGTAAGTTGTTGAATTTGTGTGTATTTAGATAAAAAAAAGAGTTAATTTTTTGTGATAATGAGATATATTGTAATACTTGTGATAAAAGATATTAGGTGTATTATTACAGATGAAATTTATTTTGTATTTTTTATGATAAAAAAGTTATCAAAAAAAAGCAGTTTATAATTTTTTTTAAATTGACCAAATAAAAAAACATTATGATTTTTTCATGACATTTCCAAAGGATGTAAAAATGATCATGTCAGATCCAGGAAAGAACGCCATGGTCAATCTTCATAATATTTTTTCAAAAAAAAAAAAAACGACCAACGATCCAACCGATCCAAGAAGGGACGCGCTATGCTCGACCTTCACGACTGAAGGACACATACATATTGTTTTATACGTTTTTTGTAGTTTATATCATTAAGTTAATGAAACTAATCCATAAGTACTTGTATTCTTTTTATTTAAGCATTTAGGGATCATTTTTGTTTATTTTTTGAGAGGATATATACGTTATAATGGTGCATATTCTATCTCATTTTGATCCCAATACCCCACATCACATATCAAACATATAAAACAATCATCCCGAATCTCAATCCTAATGTCAAGAGTTATTATTATCATCCAATTCCCCATGCTATATTTAGTATGTCCTTTTAGTACATAGAGTGATTAAGTATAATTCATCATATTATCACACCAAGCATACACATATATAATGAAGAACACTCATGCATATATTAGCGAAACTCTAATTCCGTTATCGTCTTAACAAATCAATCAAACAACACAAGCATATCATCGCCCTCCTGGCGATACCCCCTCATCATAATCATCGTAACAAATCATATTGATAAAATATTAAGCACAAGACGGATCGAGTGGAGTTAGATTATCTTTGAAGCATGTATAACCCTAGTTTGCCTTATAGTTCAAGAAACCCTTACACCCAAGACCTCCCTCGCTGCTTCCCTACTCTCTCACTTTCTTGAGTTGTTAGATTTGCTGAAAAAGTTTCGTTATGGTGTTTTAACCTTGCTCACGAGCAAATTTCGATACTCAAGACACCCAACGTCATATCATCAATTGACGTATTATCTCTATATTTTGACTTTGTGATGTTTTTGGAGTTGTCTTTCGAGTCGAGTCATGGACTCATGATAATAAAAATAAATAGATGGAAAAAATATGAAGATATATAAACAAAAGTATTGTTTGATATGGTGTCCATAATTTTCTATGTGTTACGAAAATATTTTGTTGGGACTCACCGATTTGCCATAGTCGGTAGAGTGCCCTGCAAACGAAACTCATATACTGTAGGTTACTGAGTTTTATACTCAAGGATTATGTTTTTCGTTTGCATAAAATCAATAGGTTGATGATAGAGTCCAGTAGAGTGAGGACTGCATACATATAATTAATCACACCTTCCTTTGGATTAATATATCAATTTAGGTCTATTTTGATTATCATGTAACTAAACTGATAGATTTTGATTTACTGAATACTTGTTGGAATTTGATTAAAAGCTTACTGAAAGGTGACCGGAGGCAATATGTAATGTGACTTGTTATATTTTGATTATTAGAAATAGATTGTAATATTGTGAACTAAATGTTACTGTCACAATTGTGTAATATAACTGCTTAATTGATCTTTCTTGTCTTTTATATCTCTAAACTCCTTATTGATTTAAACATCAGAGCCGATTTCTTAGGAAATCTTCTTAGCTTCGACTAACTGATGCGTTTTTTTCTATTGTGATTGCAGACTTAGAGTCCGAATCGAGGCCCAAACACACAAACTCCACCACATAAACATCTGAACTCACAAACTCGGGTCCCCTATCCATTTCCACACAAACATCATATAATCTCATCAAATAAATGATATTAAGGGTCTCGATATAAATAGTTTGTCACCTGCATGTTAGTAGTATGGGTTTAATAACAAAGATATTGTCACATGATATCCTAAAACAAATGCTAAAACTCTAATCTCACTGTCAAAAGGGAAAAAATATTCACTAATGAACCACCATAAGTAAATAAAGTAGGATACAAAAATACTACATAGAGTTG
Source organism: Drosera capensis (assembly GCA_001925005.1). Lineage (NCBI taxonomy): Eukaryota > Viridiplantae > Streptophyta > Magnoliopsida > Caryophyllales > Droseraceae > Drosera > Drosera capensis. The sequence continues at coordinate 14,566 of LIEC01004354.1, read as the reverse complement.
ATCGGAATAGGTCAAAAGATCCTATAAAGATCACCCTCCCCTTGATTAATTACTTGTCTCCAACATACAACCTCGTCAAAATGGAGTATTTTTTTTTTAGCAAACAACAAATTAAAAGTGACCCTGTATCTGTCAATCTAGCTAGATTGAGGAGAACATAGCTCGCACTTCATGGCTAGACATGGACCTGCCTCGTGTAAAAGGAGCCCATATGAACATATCTTATCTTCACCAGCAAAGAAATTAAGTTGTGTAGTACTGAACTGATATGGGCCATGCGTTGCACTATAGCACGTGCATCATCACCTCCTATATTTAATGTCTTAAACTAGAATTCCCTTTTTTTTCTTTCATCTTTTTAATTTATTTTTTGAGTAGATATAATAGTGTGCGTTTGATTTAATATTCTCTTCATATTTTCCGCTTCTCCTCCGAGATAGACGTGACCTTGTGATAATGCTCAAGATCATCAATACAATATCTTTAATTTGATCATTCAATCGTGGCATTTGGCTCACGTCGATCACATAATCTATCTTGCGATATATGGATAGAATGATAGACATATATTAATGTATATCGGTCCTAATTACATATTACAGAGTATTGTAATTACAATTCCAAAGGTCTTCATTCTGTGACAAAATAATGTGACAAGGGTTTTTACACTCGTTTCGTTTTATAATAAATATAACAAATCGATCAAGGCGGATTTTTATATGTGTGTTTAATTTTTATGAAATTTGATAATAAAAAAATTTGTGATAATGAAATTTACTTTAACAGTTGTGAGAGAAGATATTAGATGTACTGTACCTGAATTTGATTGATTTATTATGTTTTATAAAAAAAATTCAAATATGATAAAATTATAATTATTATGAGATATAAAAAATATTATATTTATTATGGATCAAATAATGTATAAGTGGATTTTTTCCTAATATAGTAGGAATTTTTTTTTATCAAATTATACCTCGCTCAAAATTTATTCTCAATCTAATGTATAAGAAAAACTTGCGTTTTATTGAAAAAGAAGACGCCCTGATTACAGACGTCCTGCATGTTTGTGTGTGAAAAAAATCCCAAACCCACCACAGCTTGTGTGCACACTCCAGAAAGCATGGATTACTTTCTTGACATTTTATGTTTTGGATACTCTTTTTTTGTACTAGCTGTTTGTCATAAATTTCCATGCACCCGTGAAAACGACCAGGCACAGGCACATTGACCCCAGACGACACCACGTGTCGAGGAATCATTAGAGTAACTCTGCGCGGGAGTACGAAAACCTAGCATGGACCTGATTACACCTTTGGTGGAAAAAAAACAACACAGCAAAACACGTCCTCCGTCTTTTCAAGACACACAAGGCGTTTTCTTTCATGTCTAAAATGCATTATGTCTTTTTTTTTTTTTTTAAAGACACAACGTCTTTTCTCATTGATATGGATCAAACGTGTTAGATTAGGAATTGATTTTGAGTGGAGTATATTTTGAAAATTCTTTTTGTTTTCTGTTCCATTTAAGGAAAAAGTCTGTATAAGTTTGGTGCCCAAATGGGCTTTTTTCCAAATTCCAGAGTTTGGGAGACTATCCTGGAAATGTGAAGGCATTTTCACCAGATTTGGTCTTGGTGTTCCCTTTATGTTTTGCTTGTTGTGACCTTTGCAAAAGTATATGAAAAAAAAACCAATTAAATATTGTTTTTATCTTATTCAAATTATAGTACTCGTTTATATTAGCAATAAAGTTATTGATGTTATGAATCGTTCGCGAAATGATCAAATATCGTTTTGCATAAAATTATCATGAAACACTAATAATAATTTAAATTATATAATATAATATTAGATTAATAACATAATTTTTTTATGTTATTAGAACAAATAATGAAATTTCTTAAAATATATATTAAATAATATAATAATTATGTAGCTTTATAATTTGAATGGAAATGGTTGAGAGGCCTGGGTGAAATCAATGAAGAAGATGGTAGCCCCACAAATTCCAAATTTCATATTGTGTAGTGAATGATCATGAGCGTTGACCCACAGATATCCTACGAAATGTGCACATTGCCAGATTTTCCTTTTCATAAGTAGCTACGAAATGATCCTGATGTCTTTATTTAAATTTATAATTTGTTTTATTAATGAAATAAATATTTTAGAAAACTTTTCATAAGTAGCTACGATATTATTATAAGGACTTTCCGTACATTACAAGAAAACGATAGTATGGCTATGGTCGAGATCGGCCCCATACGAGAGTTTCTTGACATACTAGAATACTCCTTACCCATAGAGGTTCTTAGGATGTTATTGTTTGAGGGATAGAGTAACGTTATTAGTTTTGAGATTAAATGATATATTTTAATGTGCACTAATTATCCCATCCCCAATTAGAGCATCAAGAATGGCGTTGGTTTTGGAGTGTTTGGTATCTGCAAAACAGCTGATTTGAAAATTGAGCTCGAAAAAAAAGGGACAATGGTGCACTAAACTCACCAACAAATTTGAAAGGACTCAAATATGAAACTCCCCTGTAACAGTGTACCTGTGAGGGCCTCAACTAACAATCAACTCCATTTACCCTTTTTATGGTGGGTGGCGTGGAATTGCTCCCACCAAAACGACCCAACATTGTTTCTTTTAAGGAAAAAATAAAATCATGAAAGTATAATTTGAAGATTTAATCATTGTACAGTCAATCTCTGTATTTGTTGAGACCCTCAATAAATATGAGGAAATTCAATATTTTCAGGTTTAAAACTTGATAAATAATATGGATGTTTTTAATCCCCTAAATATAAAATTAAGTTTGTTAGGTGAGACTAATTATCACATCCTCTTTGAGTTATATCCAGACAAAATAAACATTGGAATAATAAACTTGGAGTGAGAGACAATGAGGGACTGTTAGTCCAATCCCACCATTTTAATCCCAAAAATACACCATTAGGATGTGGCCAAGTCATAAAACGAACGAAAGTTCCGCGGTTCATCCCGGTATTGCTCCGTGATCTGACGCTCACATGTAACACAAACTCCATGATTTTCCGTATAGTGGATTTCGTATCGAGCATGTATCTAAATTGCACTGACAAGGTTCTAATTACACTTTTTATTGCTTCCACAATGAGGGAACTATACAAAGGCTTGAAGTCCTCCTCCAACATTTTCAGAAATACATGAATCAACATTAACAATAATAGCAGGGAATCTTACAATTAATGCAAATAATTATTTTGGTATGTCACACCATAGCAATCCAGCAAGAATCAACATTTATTATCGAGTTCAATGTTGATAGTGTGAATGTGCAAATTAAAATCAAATAACCAGAATTATTAATATCAACAGCTCCATACTTCTTTGGTTAATTCTATGTGACAGATCAACGACCACTTCTCATATCAACGACGACATCCAATAGTCATCCCCGGCCGTCACCGCGTTCGTCGCAGCCCAATGCTCCAACATCTCATCAGAAAACAACAGCGGCTGCTCGGGCGACGACCCTGTCGCCACGCTGCCGCTGTTGCTGACCGTATCATCATAACCGAACTCAAAATTATCGATGTTGGAGAACTCCGATCCCTGTAAGCCACACAGGTCAAGATACCCGCCACAATCGTCCATCAGTCCGAAATCCAACATCGGATCACGATCCTCCGCGGAACCATTTACAGCGTCAACGAACCCGCATTCCACGATCATGTCACCACCGAGAAAATCCTTGTCTCCGGCGCCGGCAGCAGCGGTCGGAGGTAATTCCGGCACGATTCCGGCGACATTGTCCCAAGTGAGATTTGATTGATTTACCTGATTATGAGCATTCGGGTCACCGATGAAGACCCGGGTGCAGCGGACTGCCTTTGTCCGCACAGCCTTTGATTCCGGCTGGGGCGGGAGGTCGTCGTTGCCTGACGACGAGGGCGGCATTGGTTTTCTTGATTTCTTGCTCTTGCGGTTCGAGGAGGAGGAGGGGCGAAAGCAGTGGTGATGATGACAGTGGTGTTCGAGTTGAATTTTCTTTCTGAGGTTGGTGTTCCAGTAATTCTTGATTTCATTGTCTGTTCGCCCTGGGAGCCGTCCGGCTATGAGTGACCATCTGTTGCCTAGGAGTTTGTGCAGTCTGACGATGAGATCTTCCTCGTCTCGCGTTATGTTCCCTCGCTTGATGTCCGGGCTCAGGTAGTTCAGCCATCGTAGCCTACAACTCTTCCCACACCTCTTTAGTCCTGCATCATGACCATTACCATTACCATTACCGTCGGACCAAGTTGTTTAAAGATGAAGTTCATCGCTAAAATCAATTGATAATATATAAAGATTAAGCAATCTCCCTTTTTTTCCATAAGCTACCACATTGGACCAATAGTCTCAAATATCATCAGCAGTGTATTGATCAGTTGGACATGACAGGTTACAAAGATGAATTGTTTATACCGGCGCGTTTGGGGAGCTTACGCCAGTCGCCTTCGCCATGCGTGTTGATGAAATCTGTGAGCAAATGATCTTCCAAGGCCGTCCAGGCTCCCCTGTTCAGACCTTCCTTGGCACAACATGGGCTCCTCCCCATTTTCTTCACGTCCTCGTCCTACTTTCTAACTCACTATAGAGATATAGAGATATTCAACTTTAGACTATACTAGAGACTATAGAGAAATTCGACTTCAAAGTTTTGAAGATTTGGGCCTGGGAGTTTTTTTTTTGTTTCTCCTTTTTTGTGGTGACCTTTGAGGTGGGGAGCAGGACTTGTTTGCTTTTATAGGCGTGAGAAGAGACGAGAGGAATGAGTTGTTGGGAGAGTATGATCTGCTTTCATTGGTGTCCTACAACAGTGAAATATATAAAATATACTGTACACGCACTCTAGTTAATTCAACCGCTGCCACAATCCAATTTTTATATCCTGAGAGTGCTGAATTCTATAGATCTGAAAAGGGACTTTCTCACGTGTTGAAGTCCAATGATCGGAGCTGCGCCATAGATTTGCTGATGTTAAGGAGTAGGGGCTCAGATTTCTCTGCATCAAGTCTCTAATATCACGGAACTGTCTTTAGTTTGCGAGATACAGGTATGAACACTGTCATGGTACATGGTAAGCAGAGCTGAGTTACTGTCTCATTTGGGTCTGGTGGACAACAAACTTAGAAGTACAGAGAGTGATTTAGTTGGGCCTATGATTTAGAAGTATATCTCTATTGTATGATAATCACTTGCACCGCTCGTCTTATTAAAATTATAATATTATGTAATAATTATATTATTCGTTATATATTTTGAGAAACTGTGTTATTCGTCTTAACGATATTATAAAATTATATTTAATAATTCTAAATTAAAAAAATAATTTAAATTATCATAAATATTTTACGATAATTTTACATATAATGATGTTTTATCGTCTCGTGATCAATTCTCAACACAAAAAACTTTATGAAGCAAATATACAAACATTACAATTTTAACGAATTAAAAATGTTTTTTTTTTAAAAAAAACCAACCAAAATCTTCAATATTATAATTTACCAACTCAAATCATCTCTTACAAATCATTTCCGTTAGGGTTTAGTTAAAAAAAACTTGGAATAAGATTAAATTACAAAACTACCCCTGTTGCTATTTTTTTACAAGCATACATCACTTTTCCTCTTATCCAAGATCGAATTCATGCTCCCCACTCCCCAATTTTTCCCACCCTTGCAGAACCCTAATCTCATTGTTTTACATGCCTTTCCCTCATCTTCAACAATCGAACCACGAAAAATTTGTCAATGAGTTTCTCAAATCCGTTTTTTCCTTCTAAATCAATCAATGGTTCTCATATTCATTATAATTGGTCTGGGGATGAAACAAATCGCATATGGAACGAAGGCGACTTAGAATTGGATTTGAAGATGAGGGATTCAATTTTTTTAAGTACGGAATTGGTGTCTTCTATCAAGAGGATTTTCTCGATTCGAAGGATTCTTGATGGAGAAACAATTGATGAAGGAAACATATTCGAAAATGAAGACAAAATTGATGATCTTTTTCTTCTTTTTTTTGTTGGACTCAAATAAAAAAAGTTTTTTTACCGAACGAATGAAGGTTATTTTCAAATATTCAAATGAGATTTGAAAAAAAAGTAAAAAAAAAGTGAAGCTGCCGTTAAAAATAACAGAGTTTGACGGGAGTTGACAAAATACAAGATGATAAATGAATTGCGTGGGCAAAACGTATTTGGATTAGTTTTTCATCAATATTTTTGATTATAGGTGGTTTTTTGTTTAAAAAAAACCAATAAAAAAGTGTAAAATAATTAAGATTTCATAAGAAGTTTATATAAATTAAGATGTGATCATGTAATCATGAAAATCAAAATTTATATCAATAAAAATAAAAAATAATATTTAACTTTTCTTAATTATCATTTTATCATATTTTATCCTTTTAAATTATAAAAATAGTCATTTAAACTTATAAATTTAAAAAAATCTTGATTTTTTTACACATGATTTTTCTTAAAATATATTTTTTTGATAAAATTCTACTTGAAAAAGGATATATATTTATTTTTAAATTTTAAAAAATTATATATAAAATAGCAAAAATTAAGAAGAGATATATGCTATTTTCCTCGACGAAAATAGCATTTCATTGTTCTGAAAACTTAGTGTGGACAACACAACCGATAGCCACCGTGTGTGTTCGCTTTTACTGGGCCCGAAAAGGACAATCAGTTGGTTTTTCAAATCCGACCGGTCCAAATCAATCGGGCCCTACCTGCCAACGTGAGTCCTTGTAATATTAAATAATATTAAAAATATCATTTTTAATTGTCCTCACTAAGTAAGTTTCCAGAGCAATGAAATGCTATTATCGTGGATAAAAATGGCAATATTTTATATATAATTTTTAATTTTAAAAATAAATATATATCCTTTTTCAAAGAGATTCTTGTAAAAAAAATATATTTTTTTCAAAAAAAACATGCATAAAAAATCAAGATTTTTTTAAAATTATAAAATTAAATGATTATTTTCATCCATCCAAAATTACAAAATTTTTCTTATTTTGATATCGTGTAAAAATTATAATATTTTTTAATTTGATAAAAAATAATATCATATCACATATAATGCATATATTAATTTTTTTTAATATTATTCAATATAAATTTTAAAAATTATATATATAATATATATGCTATTTCATTGCTCTGAAAACTTAACGGGGACAACACAATCGATAGCCACCATGTGTGCTTACTTTTACTGGGCACAAAAAAGGACAATCAGTTGGTTTTTCAAATCCGACCTATCCAAATCGATCGGTCCTATGTATGAAAAGTATGATTCAGGGTAATAATTATAAAAAAATAATAATGGATATATTATATATATATATAATATCATTTTTTATCAAATTAAATTTTTTATATTATTTTAAGAAAATATTAAAATAAAACAAATATTATAATTTCATAGAACGCATGAAAATAGTCACTTAATCTTATAAATTTTTAAAAAACCTTATTTTTTTACGTATGATCTTTTTGAAAAATATATATACTTTCTTGATAAAAATCTCCTTGAAAAAGGATATATATATTTTTAAAATTAACAAATTATATATAAAATATCGCTATTTTCATCGCCGATAATAGAATTTCATTGCTCTGAAAACTTAGTGGGGACACAACGGATAGCCACCGTGTGTGTTCACTTTTACTGGGCCCGACAAAGGACAATCAGTTGGTTTTTCAAATGCGACAAATCCCAATCGATTGGGCCCTACTTGCCCCATCAGGCCCTCATTGGTGCTTCCGCTTCTAGAACAGCCGAAAATATGTTACTCCGACCGTCGGAGAAATAATTGTACTCTTTTTGTCGTAAAAATGGTCCACTACTTCACGTGTTATATACAGCAGTTTTTAACTCTTGTGTCTAATTTATATTTTGCATATTTTAAATGGTTACGTTTTTATTTTTAATGATATCAGAAAATTATTAAATATATTCAAAATTAGAATTCATAATTTAATTTATTAATAGTGTTTCACAACAGTTTTATAAAAATGATATTTGATCGTCCTTATTAGTAGTTAAAATACGTATCGTTATAAAAATTATAAGACAAAGAGAATACTCAATTTAGTAATAGTTTAATTACTACTTAATCCTCCCTCCGTCCCACGAAAATTTGAACGATTTGATTTGGATCGAGAATTTATATATATATATATGTTGAATTTATATTGAATAAGAATAAAAATATGAATCATTATAACTGTTATGAAAAAATTAATGGATATATTGTAACTGATATAATGTTATTCCTTATCAAATTAGAAAATATTATCATTTTTATGGAAAATGCAAATAAGACAAATATTATAATTTTTATGGGATAAAGTGTGTATTTTTTTGATCATATATGCAAAGCTCGACCCAATTATAAGCAAATACTCCCTGTCTTATAATATAAACAATAATTGTTATTTGTACCGTTGTGACATACTAAAAAAAATATTATTTAATGATAAATAGATTTACTGTAACAATTGTGAAAAAAAATATTAGATATACTATAAAAAATGATTATTTATTTTAATATTTTTTATATGAAAAAATTACTA